>QJSC01020463.1:1839063-2005162 GCA_003697955.1 Calidris pygmaea | reverse complement strand
ATTATGAACCTAATTTCCTTACAAAGTCCAGGATAAACAATTCCAATATATTTTGTTTTAATTATCAGGGTTTAATGGGGCATAATGAGACTAAGTCGAGTGGCGCAGAAAAAAAATAGAATATAATTTAATGTGTGCGAAACTCCTGAGTGCTGCGAGCTGGACTGGGCATATTTCACCTTTGTGGGGCAGCACTCCCTTCACTAATAATCAGCCCACCCATCATCGATTTATTGATCAGATTTGCTTTTCTATTAAAAATTTTCCAATTTTTTTTTTTTTTTTTCCCCTGCAGAAAGCCATTAAGAGATCCTGGGGAAAAAAAAAAATACGGGTGATTCTCTAAGTTGAGCAGTTGAAGGATGCAGCTGATTCCAGTTGAAGACGTTGGACGAGATGACCTTTAAAAGTCCCTTTCCAACTCAAAGCATCCCGTGATACGCAGCTGGTGGTGCCAGGAGCATTTGTCGTGTCACAGACTGGAGGAGACCGGACCAGCCCCTTCCAAATCCAATCCTTCTCCAGCGTTATTTGGCAGGAAAAACTTCTGGCTTCAGTTCTTCGGGCCCCTACAAAGCAGCATCAGCTGAAGCCACCGTTGAGACATGGCCTTGCCTGGACTCTCGCTGTAGACACATCTCCCCACTCCCAAGGTGTGGTTCCTACAGGCTTCAACCACCACACACAGACACTTGGGCAGGAAAAAAGTGCAAATAAGTAAATAAACTGGAAAATAAACCAGTAAAGTGAATTATGGCCCGTAATGCTTTCCAAGGTCCCTTTGCCAGTGGCGCTGGAGCCAAGGGCCAGGAGCAGGGGGTGCAGCACTTGGCTACCAGATTTATATTCCATTGTACCGGGGTGACCATATACCAAGATCAAAACACCCTCCTCCTCCTTTTTTTCCCCCCTCCTCCACAGTAGCTTTATACAGGCAGAGGAAGAGTTGGGCCTTTTCTCTGGGAATTCCGAACACTTACAGCCAAATTGGAAATATTTTGGTCCTACTGGAGTCCCCACCGTAGGGCTCACATGCCACCAGTTCAACACGGGGGGCTGCTGGATGGAAATAACCTGAAAATTAAATGTTATCATGAAACCGAAGCAGCCAAAAGCTGCTAAAAGTCTTCTATATGGCCCCAATCCTCTTTTATAATTCATAGAGAAATAGTCTCTAGGCTTGATTTATCTCAGATTAAATGAAGGAACTAACTCCTAGACGATGTAGCTTTGTGGATGAACAGGATATTCCCCTCAAAGAGAGAGGTGAGCTGTCGGCCTGGTCAGGAAATCCAGAAAACCACCTGGAACCGCCAAGATCAGAGGAGAAATAAGCAAAGGGGAATTTTGGCACGGGGTAAATAATACAGTCATTCATTAACAACCAAGAGACGGCAGTTGTTGTAGCAGTAAATACAGGCAAGAGCTCCTCTGCCAACCATCCCCCGGCATAAATTGGAACAATCAAATCTTCTCACTCTGAGAGCAACTGGTCTCTTCACAATTCACTGCTAACTGCAGAGTTTCAGACAGCTCCGTTAGTTAGAGGAGGTTTAGCTGTGAAGTAAAATTACCGAAAATTAGTTCTGTTTCACCACAAAGCAGGACAGAGAGAACCAACCAGGCAGGAGAACACCACATCAACCCATCCTTTCCTTCTAAATCCTATCCCCTCTGCTCCACCCATCCCAGGCTGCGGAAATATAACAATATTTCTCCTGTCCTGGCTTTCTAACTTAGTGAAATTTCAAGGAAGGCATCCCAAGATACTCCCAACTCACAGGAAAAGAAGGCATTACCCACCAAAAAACCAGAAACCACCTCAGGTATGTGAAGTCCGGGACCTCCACGAGGTAGACTTTGTGATAACCACCACGCGTGACCAACCTGGAGGTCCGTAATCTCTGCGTTTCACTCAGGTGAGAGTTACAAGCTCAAACGCAACACAAAAACCCACACCAATGGCACACTGCATTTATTTGAAAATTAACATTTTATATTACAGATTAAGTTAATATACTCCCAAGTCTTTGTGTTTTAAATAAAATAAATTTATTACAAACATTGGTATTTACAGAAAGAAAAACATGTACATAAATAGCTTTTTTCTTGGTGTTTTTTTTTTTTAAAATTTCATTGGAGTAAAAAAATTCTCTGTTCTACCCCTGGGAGATGTCCCATTCTGTGAGAAGTCTGTTTCCTTCCAGGATTAATGGAGACAAGAAACCCAACCAGGCTTGAGTTACAGCTCAAGGAGTTGATTGAGGACCTGCAAGGGGCTGGTGATGTGCACCAAAGGGGGCCGGGGGGGCCTTCCAAGTCTGTGTCCTGGAATCAGCGAGTACCTTCCATCAAACCTGCCTCAGACACAGGACCAGGCCACCATCCAGCATGTTCTCATGGACCTCCAAAGCTTTGTGGTCACCTTTCTTCCCGCTAAATTATGGGGATTCTGACCCAAATTTAGGATCCTGTGGAACAGCCACTGTATAAATACAGAAATGCAACCTCTGCTGCCACGCAGCCCAGTAATCCATGGTGGAAGGGAATGGTTTTACAAAGAGAAGGACTGGCCAACTGCACTCAGAGGTGCAGCTCTGAGTTGGAAGCCAAGCTTGCTGATTCCCAGACAAATACTGACCCTCGGATTGGCCAGCAAGTCCCAGGGGAAACTTACAAGGAGGTCTCTGCATTTGGTAGGGCTGCAGGAAGAGGTGTGGGAAGTGCATTTCCAGGCAATGCGTGAGCTGCAGAGGGTGGAGGCCACTGAGATGAGCTCTGGGCAAACACTTCTGAAAGTTCTGTGTAAGAGTTCACATCCCTCCTGGATTGTGCAGTCAAAACTGGATGAGGTTGTGTCACTGAGAGACCTGCACCCCGTCCTGGGTTGAAGCAGGAGACCAGGCCTGATAAATCATAGGAAATTCCTCTCCTCCATACACAGAACAAGACCTTAATTTGAACCCTCAATTACTGTGTTTCAACTCCTTCACATTGCAAGTTCCTGGTTTTAATGGTTTCCTCTAGTGGATAGGCACTCAAAGAGCTCTCCATGGAGGTCAGCACACCCTCCAGAAGCTCATGGCTCCTCAAAAGACCAGCTTTAAACACTGTTCCACACAGCCATGGAGAGAGGAGAAGGATTTGAAGCACAGCTGAGTTTCTGGCTCTCACACCCTGGAATCTAAAATGCCACTTCCCTTGGTAATGGCAAACGGGGAACTGAATCCAGGTGCACGTCAGAAAAAGGTCCTCCTAATGACAACCACACCTCGTCGCCACCATGTCTTTGTAATTTTTAAGGACCACATTCTCCTTGTCATCGAAGTAGAGAAGGTTGAGGGACTTGAGTTCATCCGGCACGCAGCAGGGCGTGCTGACGTCCTGAGACAGTTTAAGGGTATGGACTATGGACTGAACCGTGGCGTGGTTTGTTGCGTTCAGACTTTCCCCCAAGGGGAAGAGACAGGATCCTCGGCAATAAAACGCGTTGTATCCACTGGGGTAAATAATCCATCCCGACCAGCCGATGGCACGGAAGTCAACGTAGAGCTCCCTTCGATGGCACGCCGTTACCTGGCTTTTGGCAGCAGGTTCTGCAGCAGCTCGAGGTCTCCTGCTCAGGCCTGACTCGCTGCTTTCCACCATCTGTGTTTCACGGGGCACACGTGGAGCATCGTTTCTGGCAGGGTTCATCTCCGGTTCTGAAAGGAAACTGAGTGGTAATATTTCACAAAATAAATTAAATTTCCTACATTCGGTATTCTGCCTGAAAGCCTATTCCATAAACTGACATCTACGTCTTCAAGGTAGATTTAAAAATCACATTTAACTGTGAAAGCACCAAAAAGGGGTGTGTATTCAATTGCTGTTTCAGCCCTATTTCAAAAACTGCTAAATCGCGGGTTTTACTTTGTGGCCTGAAAGGCCCAAAACTCAGCTGCACTAGAAAGGCAAAGCTCAATGAGATCCTAAATACATTCTGTGAATTCCACAGGCCCTTTTCAGGGCCGAACCTGGTCAGAATGGTATTAACGATCATTGCACAGCCACTCCTACAACACAGATCAAGCTGAGCAGAGGGTGGAGATCACAGCCTTTTTCTCTCCCCGACGTTCTCCTCCCAGGAACTCTCCCCACACTCTTGCAGAACAGAGGGTGTTCCTATACAGTAGTAGCTTTTTTAGAATATTTTTCAATTTTGGCATCTAAAAAAGTTACCACCAGGTTTATGGAACTCTGCTAGACAATGAAGCTTTGACAACAGGTTTGCTTTCTTAAAGTAGCTGCTGAGAAGCCTTGATAAATATCTGTGGAGACCTCAAGATCCATGTGGAGAGACTGAAAACCACCGATAGAGAAGCCGGCAGAAGAACAATCTGTGCAGATTCACCGATCAGTGAAAGAAAGAGTTTCTTTATTGGGAAAATATCGATTTCCCAGACCTGGCACAGTATCCCATGCTGAGCTTGAAGCTCATTAAATTGGGATCTAGGATTTCGTTATACAAATTTTCTTTGGAAACCAAACATAAACAGGTCAGCCTTATTTTTGTTACTAAGCAATTTCACCTATATTTCTTTATATTGGTACAAGTCCTACCTTTAGTTTCTTTCTAATATGCAAATGCAACCGTTTACCAGAAAACCCTGCAAACCCAAACCGGAATAATTTTTGCCCCCTCTCACAGCTTTTGCTATCGGGCTCTGAAATCCAGCCTTAGTGGGTTTTACTGGGAGACCAGCGGGAGAGGTAAAACACTGTTTTGTAATTTAAGGGAGGAGGGCGTTGTCTCTGATGAAAGCAGCCTTTAGTCACAATGCTAATTAGTCACTGAAGTTAAATAGGTGCTTAAAAACCAAGCCAAGGACAGAGAGGTTTAAATTGCTTATTTAACAACCCCTTCCACTCTTGAAAGCTGTGCTTAATAACTCTACTTACAGTTGCTTTACCAGCATTTTCACGAAGTTTTCCAGGTCACTGAGTTTTTTTAGCCTAAACCTATTACACAATTTTCACGCAAACTTCACCACCACAAAAAAAATTTAAATAGCGATTTAAAAGAAAATAGAACTCCCACCCCTTTACAAACAAAATACTTCCCCCAGAAGGTGACAGGAGATGAACAGGGAGTTCATACTCCAAAACCGAGCTGCCGCTCTCCTGTGAACTTACTTGTGGAAGAAGGTATGAAGCTGGACGACCTCCGTTTGTTGCTGTTGGTGAAGAGGACAAGGAGAGCGTTTCTGCTCTCCTGCAAAGCGCCCTGGCTCTTGGCAAACTTCACCAGGTTGTGCTCGATCCTGTTGTTGAACACGTGTGTGGTAGTTATCAAAAAGCCATGGTTGGAGCTGCTGTTTCCAACCCACTTGGAAACCTGGCAATGAAAGGGAATTGAAAAAAAAAAAAAAAAAAAGTACTATTTCAATANTCTTATTACAGCGTTACGATTAAGCAATGCTTTTATCAGGAAAAGGGAAGAAGCAACAAGCTATGAGAGAGTAAGAACATCTATTATGACAGAAGTGAGGCAACTGTATAGCTGAGACTCAATCAAGTTTAATATTTAAACCAGTAATTCAATATTTGAAAATACAAAACACCATATGAATTACCCAAAGCTACATTTACAGGAAGATAATTAATTCCAGAGAATCTACTAGTGAATAGATGAGCCTAGGAGTTAAAATTGACATTAAAAGAAATCCTCTCTGATTTTAGCCAGGAATTTATTTTTCATAGCAATCTTAATAACAGAATATTATGAACTCTCCAGACTTTCCATAACTTTCCATTAAAACTCATTTAAATCTAACAAACACAGCATTTGAAGAAATTAACTCGCAATCAAGCAAATTTACTTTATCTAATTGTTATAATTACAGACTAATAGATAAGGCCAAGCCATTCTCATGCAGAGCTATCGTGACTTAAGATGGAACTTGACCGATCATCCAAGTGTCCTCTTCAGACCATAAAGGTTTGGCAACATAAAAAGAAAACACCGTCCAAGAATAACAGATTTAAACCCAAGAAACTGTATGTTTTAAACCACATTTGTTTTTTTTACAATGGAAAGCAAAGAAAACCTGTTTATATTCTTCTACTTAAAGGATATCTACAAGATAAACCTTGAAACTAACAAATAAGTCCCCAGAGGAAGTTAAATGCAGATTTAGAATTAAAACGAAGCCAGAACGCTCTGCTTACCGTCTGCGTGACGTTGAACACTTCCCAGCCTTCTGTGTACAGGGACAACAATCTCGACGCAATGAGATGTTTTTTCCGTGGCTTGTTTCCACCCTCCAGGAGCTCATACACTTCCACCTTCATCAGAGCAATGCAACAGAATCACAGAATCGCAGAATCGTAGTGGTTGGAAGGGACCTCAGAGATCATCGAGTCCAACCACAAAAAAAACCCCAAAAAAACCCCAAAAAAACCAAAACAAAAAACAAACACAACGACAACAACAACAAAAAAAAACAACCACCCACCACCTAAACACACAACAACAACCACCAAACCAAAACCATCACCCACCCACGCAACAATGAGAAATGAAAACAATTTTTCTTCTAGCAAAATGAGCAGAATGGAAATAATGAACATTTCTGCCACATCATGGCTGGAAAACTGTGCTATCATCCCGAAGTAAGCAAACAGATTAACAAAAAACCAAGAAGCAGTATATACAGCTACTTTTAGAGGTGTTCAGTGGCAGGATATTATTACTAGACTGTCTGATACTATAGAAAAATACCCTGAACGTCTGATACTGTCAAAGTGTTCCGCTCCTCCACATCTTTGCAAACGACCCTGCCTTTTGCCAAAGGAACAGGTACAATCAACACCAGAGCCCTCCGCCTGCCCGATTTTCCTATGGATCCTGAATTATTAGTATTTTCTTTCTTTATTTTAGAGCGGCTCAAGCTGACGAATATCAATTTAAATTTCAAAACGTTTCAACCCCCAGAAAAGTAGGGAATGGCTTGAGATAGGTATAACACTGGTATCTTTAGGGATAGCTCACTGCCACAGCACACAAAGGACAACCTTGCGTCCGCTTCTTTGCATGCTGGAGGCAAAGAAAAAGCGAGGACAGCCATCAAATAAAAATAAAAATAAAGCAGGTTTATGCGGCGAAAGGTTTCACTCCTCTTTTTCAGCGTTAATAACAACGAAAGCACAAATAAGGGTTTAACTGGACAGATTATTTCCCTGCTTACTTTGCAAAAGTGTTTCAGGTCAGCCCTTCTAGAGATGTGTGTCCTCTTCAGCTTGAAGACCCTGAACTCGGCCTTCAGCATCTGCTCCCCCTTCTCCATGGCGCTGATGTCGAAGGAGAAGTGGTACTGGTCCATGCCAACTGGAAAAAGAGCCTTTTTTAGCGACAAGGCAAAAAAAAGCTCTGGCAAAATAGCCCCTACCCCCGGCAAAATATCCCTTGAACCTGCAAAATGACCCCAAGCCCCGGCAAAATAATAACCCAAACCCATGGCACAATAGCCCCTATCCCCGCAAAATAACCCCAACCCACGGCAAAATAACCCAAATCCCCGGCAACGTAACCCCTAAACCGGCAAAATAACCCCAACCCACAGCAGAATTACCCCTATCCCCGCAAAATACCCCCTTATCCCTGCAAAATAACCCCTACCCACGGCAAAATAATAACCCAAACCCATGGCACAATAGCCCCTATCCCCGCAAAGTAACCCCAACCCACGGCAAAATAACCCCTAACCCCGGCAAAATAACCCCAACCCACAGCAGAATTACCCCTATCCCCGCAAAATANCAAAATAACCCCTACCCATGGCAAAATAACCCCTAACCCCGGCAAAATAACCCCAACCCACAGCAGAATTACCCCTATCCCCGCAAAATAACCCCTTATCCCTGCAAAATAACCCCTACCCATGGCAAAATAACCCCTAAACCGGCAAAATAACCCCAACCCACAGCAAAATAACCCCTAACCCCGGCAAAATAACCCCAATCCCGGGTAAAATAACGCCTAATCCCAGCAAAATAACCGCCCAAGGGCGAAGGGACCCCACAGAGGAGGACCCCCCTCACGGCTGGGCCTCGCCGCCCCACAGGCCTGGGCCCGGCCCCTGTCGCCCCCCCTCCCCGGGGCCCGGTCCCCGTCCCCCCCCTCCCTCCCCGGCCTCAGCCACCCCCCGTCCCCGTCCCCGACCCCCCGGGTCCCACCTCGGTCCTCGAAACTGCGGACCACGTCTCCCTCCAGCAGCCCCGGGGCGCGGGTGATGCCGTTGGCGTCGGCCACCTTGTTGAAGAGATCCACCATGAACTGAGGCGGCTTCTTGCGGGGCAGGACGTCGGGCGGCAGCTCCTCGATGTCGAAGACCTCCCTCAGGCGCTGCATGGCCGCCGCCAGCACCTCGTCCCGCGGGCCGGGGAGGGCTAAGGGCAGGCCGGTGGCCACCGGCAAGCTCAGGAGCCAGGCCAGGCCCAGCCACAGCCGGCGGGCCGCCATGGGCTGCCTCCGGGGAGGCCGCCTCCGCTGCTCCGAGCCGGGGGGGGAAGCCTTTCCGCCGCCCCGGCCCGCCGAGGCTGAGGGTGGCGAGGCGAGTGAGAGGGGCAGGGAGCCCAGCCCTGCTGGCCGCTTGCCCCCCCCCGGGGCGAGGGGGGGGCCTGGGAGGGTGGCCGCGCCTCGCCCGGGCCATTAAGGCCTCGTATAAAGGCTCAATGGGGGCATCGCCGCTGGCTCCTTAAACACCGGCCGGGGGACTTGGTGTCAGGGGGGGAAGCCCAGTCTCTGAAAGAAAAGCGCATTTAGAAAAGAAAAAACTTACTTTTTTTTTTTTTTTTTAAATTTTTTGATTTGGGCGCTGCTGAGCCCCCCGGGCACCCGCCTTCTCTAAGGGGGGGGTTCAGGCTCAGTCCGCTCTGTCAAGGCAGCCGGGATTCGAAGTTATTAGGGATGGGGGGAGAGGCATTCCCCTTCTGGAAAGCCATTCTAAGGTTTAAATTATTCCCAAACCAGCCCTCAGTAATTTACTCCACCCCCCCCCCCCTTTGTTTGATGAAGGGAGTTCCTCCCCCCCCCCCCCCCCCCCCCCCAAAAAAAAAAAACCACACCAAACCAACCCGAACCCCGAGCATCCTACACACTCGTCCTTTTTAAGGCAGCTTGTTGAGGAGCAATTGAACAATTCCTGATGGTCTGCTTGTGCCACATGGCCCCGTGTCCCCTTTTTTTTCCAGGTGGGAAAGCAAAGGGAGGTGGGTTATGGGGCAGAAGGTGGGTTATGACGGGTTATGGGGCAGGTAGAAGCGTCCCCCGGCTCCTCTTACAGGCACGCTGCAGTGGACAGGAGGACTTCCACCAAGCAAGCTTGTGGGCCCACAGGGGAATGAGGTGATGTCAAAGAGGATACAGCTCCACATGGTCCCAAATTAGCCATTTGAAGGCAAAAAAAAAACCAAACCTCAGGTTTAATGTGGCTTGTTCAAACAGCTCTGATCCAGGAGACACTCACCTTCTGCTGCTCTGAAGCTGAAGTTCTTCAGGCACTTGGCCTCCTGGCTCTTCAGCTCCAGGCTCCCTCTTTACTGTCACTTGTTCCAGCCTTCAGCTATTGTAGCCACGTGTTTGGAGAAAAAAAAATAAAATAAAAAGTGATGGGTAGTTACAATTGCTATGGTTTTTTCACCAGGAGATAAACTTGCTGGTCCAGTTTGCCACGTGAGGCACAGAGGACTGATGGAGGGAAACGAGAAGCAGCGATGGGTTCATCAGACGGGTGTGAAGAGCACTGTGTGTTCCTGCACATCAGGCTCTCCCGGTGTCTTCTAAGGGCTGTAGGTAACTCAGCCACGGCTAACAGCAGGGCTGGGTAAAGTGATATCCACTCAACCACCTGCCTGAGAGCATGGAAAGAGACTAGTAAGATAGGAGGAATCATCACCAGGCTGTCTTTGAGTCATCCTAAAAGCTCTGCTTCCACTCCACTGCTGCTTCACGTGCTTATCCTCACAAACCCTACCCTGCCCTTGGGCCTCTTCATTTACTCCTGGTATCCTCCCTAGGCACATACCTCCATTTCTGCTCCCATGGTGCTGCTTCCAGACATTAATGTCTGGAAACACGTAGCTAGGGTTCCCAAACAACCTTAACTCTGCCCTAGAGGCGAGGATTTATGAAAAAATCTTCTCTCTTTAATATAAGCTGGGACCACAAACAAAACGAAGTGCCTCCATCGTAGGAGCGCGACGGCAGGAATTCCAGCCGACAGTTAGCCAAGCGTAACCCGCCGAGTGCTGTGTTCTTTTATTTTCATATTTCTGATTAGGCAAACAACATAATGAAAGCCTCACTCCCTACGCTTTCGTAAGACGGCGTGACTCACCAACTTATGTAAAGCCTTATGCAGGAGCTGGTCATAGCTCCACTGACGATACTGCGTGCGGGTTTGCAATTAGCGCAATAAAAATAGGTTCTCTCAGCCTCCACGTTGTGAGCAGCGCGGCTTTGGGAGCCCAGGAGAAGTTGGGAATCCGTAGGGAGCTGCGATAGATGGTTAACGACTTCAAATTTTGGGTGGATTCTCTTAAGGAGTTCGGCATCGGCGGTGCTTTTCCTTCTCCCTCTCTCAAAGGACGGGATGGAGAGCTTGGAGGGTTCAAAATCATCTGGCTTTCAGGTACGGTTTATGGGTGAGGACAGTGGGATTTACGGTGTGGGGTGCCACGTCGTCTTTGATGACTCTATAATGACGATGTTTCTTCTATTAATATACAGATATATTGAAAAAAGCCTGTTTGTCACACGGTGTCGTTAGTGGGCTGAGCAAAATGGACTTGGGAGCCTCCACGGTGCATTTCAGAGCCCCAGCAAGCTTGGATCGAAGCGCGAGCCCAGCCCCGCTGTTCAGAAGGAAGAGCTCAGCATGTCCTCGCCCGTCTCCCCACTAACTTCACGTGAGCACAAATAGCGAGGAAGAAGTGGACAGAGCAGGCTGGAAGCTGCCTGGCCCTTCGTACACTCTCTGGGCAGGTTCTGTAGCTCCCAGTTTAGTCACTTGCAACAGATCTCTCCTTTTTGGGGGAAGAAAAAAAAAAAAAAAAAGAATAGTTTTCTGCTCCCTGAACGCAACGCCGCTGCACTGCAGGTTTCACCTTGCGGTCAGGGAGCACGAGCACAAGGTATTTCACTCATTTCGCTTTGCAGTGACAGGAGGGGCAGCAAAACCTGGGTCACCAGCAAAAGTTAAGGGTTATTAAGAGCCTCAGCTGATGGAAGGGGCCGGTCCCACACGGGCCATCCCGCGTGGAGGAGCAGGGGCCCTGACATCACCCCAGCGCCCGGAATAGCCGTCCCTGGAGGGCTGGGGAGATGGAGGGAGCCACCGCCTCAGGAAGCAGACATTCAGCATTTCGCTTGGATGTTGGAATGAGGGGGAAATTATAAATGGCCCTAAGTAGCCAAGAGCATTTTTACCACGTATCTAATATATAAATACCTCTCCCAGAGGACATAAACTCCCCAGAGCAGCACATCCTGACTCCAAGGCATCTGCCCTACTCAAGCCCTTCAAAAACGGGACTCTCAGCAGTTTTGCAGGAGAGTTTTGTGCAAACTACAGTTGCTGAATGAATGAGCTCGACAGCAAGGTGCCGTGTTACCTCTCTTTTTCCAGCCAGGACTTCTTTGGACTGAGCTGCATTTCCTGAAGCATTTCCAAAGGACTTGAAGGATTTCTTGCCTTCCCTGGAAGACGGCATCCGTCAGACGGGGAAGGCAATGCAGCAGGCAGTACAGAACCGCATCCAGAGCCACCCGGGGGTTTAAAGCAGGAGAATCCAGGTCTCCTTACTCCTAAAAGACCAAACAGGAAAATTACTCCACGTTTTAAACCACCTCAGTGACTGTGCTGCCCAAGTTCCTTCTTCTAAAAATAAAATCATTTTTCTGCTGGAGAAAAGCGTTACCTTTTCCAAAGAACATTAATCAAGTTACTGTTTTCTCTCAGACTGTTTTGTCAAATTAATTGCTTAAATTACTGCTTCCTGGGGCAGCTTTCCCCGAAGTTTCATCCTGTAACAGTAACTTCCACGCTGCTTTTTCTCCGTCTGTGATGCCTGCCTGGATATCCTGGATATCTTTGTCACTGACGGTATATCAAGAATGATATATGGACTTTTTTTTTTTTTTTGATAAATCTCCAAGCGTAACATTTTAAAATCTACTGGAAAACCCCCTCCCTCCCCACCAACGCTGTTCTCAGGATTCCCCTTCTCAGCTCCACACCGGTATTATTGTTTAATGACCAGATTTAGTGTATCTGCTTGGTTTTAGGGAAGGCAAAACGTTCTCCCTGTGAAGAGCTTTTCCCTTACGTACTAGCGATGGGGCATCACGAGTCCTGGCAGTATTCATTCATTACCAAACTGAGTTAATTGGTAGATGAGGGGAAAAAAAAGCCCTGATTGAATTGCAAACTAACATCAATATAAACCAAATAGACTTCAGACATCAATTTAACTGGGGAATCAGGACACAAAGGTCTCTGCTGAGGAACGGGAGACTTTACTCCTGATCACTCAGTAGCTCAAAGGAGGAGAATGCCGCAGGATTTTAGGAACAGCAAGAAAAATCCCATCAAGTCCTTTTTTGAAAGTCTTGTCCCTTCTGTTGTGGCGGCTTCTAAGGCAGAGAATGGCACTATTAGAAGACAGTCAAAATTAGTCAAGTTTAGCAACCTTGGAATCCAAAGCAAAGTTGTCCTTGTGACTTGAGTACAACTGACTACAGGTGACCTATCACGTGAAGCCAAAACTTAAGAGATATAAAAGCTCAATTCTCTACAGCTTTCCTCGGGAGGACAATGTCTATTAGGTGTAGCAGACTCCACTCCCCACGTGGTGCAGCCCTTTGAGAAAAGGCTGAGCCACAGCATGAAGTTACAGATTTAAAAAATACTCCCCATTTTTAATCACTATTTCTACCAGTCTACCCATTCAGCATCTCGCTGATGTTTCGTGTGGGGCAGGTCGCTATTGTCAGAAAAGTCAAACGCCTACAACCTGTAGCAGAATTATAGGATTGTCTGGGTTGGAAGGGACCATTAAGATCATCGAGTCCAACCATCAACCCAACTCTGATAAAAACCATCACTAACCCATGTCTCTAAGCACTATGTCAACGTGTCTTTTAAATCCCTCCAGGGATGGTGCCTCCACCACTGCCCTGGGCAGCCCATTCCAAGGCTTAAGAACCCTTTCAGTGTAAAAATTTTATCCAACTCTCCAACCTGAACCTTGCCTGGCACAACTTGAGGCCGTTTCCTCTTGTCCCATCACCTGTTCCTTGGGAGAAGAGACCAACTCCCCCTGGCTACACTTTCCTTTCAGGGAGTTGTAGAGAGAGGTCTCCCCTCAGCCTCCTTTTCTCCAGGCTGAACACCCCCAGCTCCCTCAGCTGTTCCTCACAAGACTTGTGCTCCAGACCCCTCACCAGCTCCGTTGCCCTTCTCTGGACCCGCTCCAGCCCCTCAACGTCTTTTTTATTTTTTTTTTTTTTTGTGGTAAGGGGTCCAAAATTATATGAATAATTTAGGAAAGAGATTGTTCCCCCATCCCATTCTTCACCCTCCATCCCCAAAGATTTCCAGAACAGACATTTGGTTTTGCTTTTTTAATAAGTCCATAAAAGCCAAGGGTCTATAAAAAGCACATGCAAGTCCATTTACATCAACAGATCAGTGCGAAGCTGCAAACCTTCCTGAGTACAGGAACTCTATCTTTAGGACTGGGAGTAGTAAATAAAACAGGGCACCATGAGTGACAGCTACAGGGACAGCAGCAGCTTTGCCAAAAGCTGCATTCCTGGTTTGTTCCTGGGGCATGACACCTAAACCCAATTACAATTCTCTATAGCTTGGAAGAGAACAGCAAATTGGTCTGCTTTTACTCTTTTAGCGATCCATTTTAAGTCATATCAACAGATCTGCAATTTTTGAGGTGTTTTGTAATTGCAGCCTGGATTCTTGGTTTCATCTTTCTCCTGAAAGAGGGAATGTAAATAAGTGAATATAAATGAAAATCAGGAAAAAAACCAGATGTTTTTTTCAGGAAAAGGTGCAAGAGTCCCACCTCCAAATGCCATGAGGGAAAGAAACAGGTTCTTGGACCTTCTGTCCTCTCCATCTCCAGTTGAAAAGCCAACGAAGCAGTGATGGAAAACAGTGAGGCACCACCACAAATCTCTACAGATCCCTCAGCATGGAGCACAACAAGAGGAAAAGCCGTTGGAAGTATCGTAAAGACTTTCTTTACGAGAACAAAGTAATGGTTTATACTCTTGCTTCACCCTTCGTCTTTCCATAGTTGTACTTTACTTGAAGTAAACAAGACACTTTCACACTGAAGAAAAAACTAAAAGTAGCTCAGCTTTCCCTCTGCTCAGCCGCTTGGGGACAGGAAGGATATTGGGTGTATTTAACTGCTCCTAGTTTAAAGCTGTACAGTAATTTAATGAAGCTGCAAGAATGTGGTTTTCTTCTCAAAATCTATCCATTCTTTCCTCCCTCCTTAAGATTTCCACACGACAGAGCCAGTATAATACTCGGGTTTGCTACAAATAATCCAATCCTTCCTTTCCTTGGAAGGAAACGGGTACTGGAATTTGTCCGACTGTCAGGAAGACTGAGATTTTCCTGATCTGCAGACTGAGTATGACCCATAACTTCTGTATATTCTCATTACATCTCTGGCCAAAAGTGATTATATTTAGTGAAATACAGTGAAACCATCCCCCCTCTTTGTCAAGGTATAAGCTTTTAAGTGCTAACAGGGAACTGGAAAGTTTTTGACATAAATCACACTGAGACCCATGAACGTTTAATGGGATGTCAATTATCAGCCCCCGACCTGTGACAAACACAACAGTTACTGTCACCTCGGTGCTAAGAAATACTGTACCAAGCAACTGCCAGTGGTTTATGGGACTGTAACGCATCCATGACTATGGGTTTTCCATAATATATCAGGTTTTCCATAATTATTAACTGCCAGTCACCTCAATACCCTGCCAGTCTTCCCATTTTTGTGATTAAACCTGTGGCAGTAGAATTATTTCCCAATAATGGAATTATTTCCTGTGTTGTCTGATGCTGGCACCACTGAAAGCACCAACATTAAACCAAACTTCTCCCTACTGATGGAAGTGCCGTACAGTGATTTTTATGCACTTTTTGGTACCAGTGAATCTCTCAGGCTGACCGCTATCACTTTCTTTTTTTCGATAGTACGCCCTGTGCCCCACGACCACTCAAGTAACATACAGGAAATCAAGGAAGAAGTTCTTGGAATTTCACAGAAATCACATAAAAGTCTTACAACCCATGGCAACATCCATGGTTCTTATTGCAATAAACCGTCAGTTTGTGTATTCCTCGCCCCATTTACACCAAGACTTCTTTTAAAGAAAAGGTGCTGATATTTCGTATTGTTTCATCTATGAGGTAGATGGCACTTTCATATAAATAGTGTCGATCAGAAATAAAGTTAGCTCCGTGCCTGCAACAAGCGCTGCAGCCACTGACTGCTCGAGTCAATTATTAAATGCTGAATATGAAAGAATTCCTCATTTTAAAAGGTAAACAGTGAGTCTTTGAAAGGACAAAGACTGGGAAGTCACTGGAATTCTGGCTTTAGCCTCCAGACCCCTTCCCCGCTGGGGCTCCTGTGGAAGGTGCAGAGATTGCGGAGAAGCTCCCTGAAGACGCAGGACTGTTCCACGGGCAGTTTGGACTCGAAGTGGTGCAGCAGCTCCTGAGTGCTGGCCTCGCCGTCCACCCGGGCCTGGAAGGCGATGAAGTTCCGCACGTCCACCAGCAGCTCGTCGTATTCTGTGGAAGGTGGGGCCGGGGCAGGTGCTTGGTGATGATTCTCATCTCCCTCATCCTCCATCCGTTGGGGTAAAATGAGGTGGTTCCTTGCCCTCATCTTGGCTAATAAAGATGAAGAGTCCAGTGCACTGGATGACGATTCTCCAGATTTTCCGTCAAAGTGCCCATTGGAACGACACTTCTTTACATTTTCTTTCTTTATTATATCTGCATCCTGCAAATAAACACAGAGACCATGGAGAAAATTGGATTTTAAGATCCACAGAATCTGTTAAACAAAATCTGTCTGCTGTTTGGACTTAAACTACAAATGTGACCACCCAGAAGCTACTCATCTGAAATACACAACACTAGTATGTTCGGGTCTCAACTTTAGAAATTAGAAAGCGAAAGAAAAGCATTGATGGTCTTGAGAACGCACAACCAGACCACACTGCAATTTGTGACTGCTCTATCTAATTAGATTTCATCATACCCCTCCACTCTGCTCTGGTGAGACCCCACCTGGAGCATTGTGTGCAGCTTTGGAGTCCTCAGCACAGGAAGGACACGGACCTGTTGGAACAGGTCCAGTGGAGGGCCATGAAAACGCTCAAAGGGCTGGAGCCCCTCTCCTATGAAGACAGGCTGAGAGACTTGGGGGTGTTCAGCCTGGAGAAGAGAAAGCTCCAGGGAGACCTTATAATGGCCTTCCAGTACCTGAAGGGGCTCCAGGAGAGATGGGGAGGGACTCTTGATCAGGGAGGGGAGCGATAGGACAAGGGGTAACAGTTCTAAACTGAAAAAGGAGAGATTTAGATTAGATACTAGATAGATACTACTATGCTGTGAGGGTGGTGAGACACTGGAACAGGCTGCCCAGAGAAGCTGTGGCTGCCCCATCCCTGGAGGGGTTCAAGGCCAGGCTGGATGGGGCTTGGAGCAACCTGGTCTGGTGGGAGGTGTCCCTGCCCAGGGCAGGGGGTGGGACTGGATGGTCTTTAAGGTCCCTTCCAACCTGAACCATTCTGTGATTCTATGAGCAAGATGCTGTACCAAAATATGGAAAATTGAATTCATGGGTGACTAAAAATTCTAGAATTCTACCTAATCATACAACAAATGGGTATGAGACATATCTACAGTATAAATCAGATTTTTTTTTTTTTGCATAAATGAGAACATTTCATATCTATCAGGTAGAGAAATGTTAGCTTGTGTCTCTTACCTTGCACTTCTTCGCAGGTGATGCACAAGTGGAATGTGAAGAGAGCAGCATGGAGTTTCTTTTTTGACCAAACCGACTCCTAAAAACCCACAGAAGAATTAACTCCGTAAAACATCCTGCTCAAAATGATTAGGACAATTTTTGCCAAAGACATTGATTGGGCAACAATAAGGCTTTCTTTGTACTTCAGAAGGGACTTCCCAGGCTTGTAATATGCCCTCATGTTTTTATGAAATAGAAAACATGAAACTCTACTTTGATACGTGTTACTGCAAATACCAAGTGCAAAAAAAAAAAAAAAAAAGCTAAATCCATAGCATCCTAAGGAATTCTTCCACTTTTGGGAAAGCGGTGCAAGAAGTAGACTTACTTGATTCCCGATGGTGCCCCTGAGAGGCCACTCAGGCCTGTCCAGGTTGGCACACCAGAAGCAGCTCCTAAACATCGCTGTCGAGAGACTTTTAAGGCTCTTAAGGCGTCCTGGGCCACCCTGCTCGCTTCTGCTTCCACCAGCACGTGATCTGCACTGGAGGCTTCCATGATGACATCGTGCTTCATAACACTGTGTACCCCTACAAACCAGAGACAGGAGAAAAGGGGAAGGAGAATATCTGTTAATTTACATGGTTCTCTGTAAAATTAAACATTCAACGTTTAAGCGAATGCCATAATCACATTTTTCCTTTTCCAGGTTGATTATATTCAGCGCTTCAGTACAGTCATTTCAAAGAAGAGAACCCCCTTCTATCAGTTAAGCAATCAATTTGACAGCAAACCACTTCTGGTGTGCTGATGAGGTCATTATTCACAACAGACTCGGCAATTATGTGGGTAAATCCATCATTTCTATTGTTCTGGACAGGACAGACAGAAGCGAAAACCTCGTGTAAACAAAGGTGGGTTACATCCTTATTTCCAGAAGAAACAGTGTGTTACTTCTATATCCAGAAGCGTTTCTGGAAGGCTGCAGGTCTCTCTGAAGTGTTTGTGCCAAGCTAATTAGCACATTCATAACCGGAGCATTTCAACAATGACTGTTTTAATGTTTTACTACAAGAACAGAATAAATAAACCAGGTTTTTGCTGTAGCTCTAACCCTCAGAGTAACAGAACTGCTCCTTCCCTCACCTGCGTAAGTTTTATACATCTGTTTAAATAGCCTGATACTTTTGAGCAGCCAAATAACAAAGTTACCTGATTTTTTGAAAAGTTTCTCCAAGACGTAATCATCATTTTTCTTTGCATCTTCCTCCTTCTCTTCACTGTTCTTTCTGTAGCGCTTCTGTTTCACGAGATGAGGAATGCGCTCTCCTTCAAATTTGGCGTCCTTGTGCTGTTTCTTCTTCAGCTTCTCCTTGTGGCTCTGGTGTGACGGCACATCCACCCTGTGCTTTGTTTTTGAGGTGCATTTAGAATGGTTATTATCTAATTGCCCATCTTCTGTTTTAGCAACCTGCGTTTCCCAAGAGGCAGCTGCACCACATGGCAGGCTAAAATCTCCCTTCATATTTGAGTTTGCCGCCCCATGGACCTCATCAGCCACCACGGTGTTCTCTGAATCAGCAGCAGCTCCTGCATTATCTTTTGCATAGCTATTTTGGTCAAAATTTTCCAGATTTCCTTTGCTTTCCTCCCTTGTCTCTACTGCTTTAGAAGAATGTGTGTCGTGGGTGGCTGAGCAGGAACTGGATGATCTGCTGTACTTTGGTGATCTGCCTTCCATAAAATGGGGATTGCCTTTAGAAGTGTCATCGTCAGGTGGCTTTTCAAGTTTCTGTTTAAGTTGGGGTTTGGGGACTTGAACATCTGAACCGGTACCTGAGGGATGAATGAAATTAGTACCCATTTATCAAACACTTCAAACATTTTTTTTTTCTTTTAAACAAATAGGTAAAAATAAGTGTACCTGCAAAAATGGCACTTGTTTCTGTGCCCTGAGACACATCTGGGCTGCTCAGAGTAAAAAGTTCATACAGGTCATTGGATTTGAAAAAGCGCCTCTGCTTGGGGTCCTTCAGCACTCTGTTCGTCAAAAACTGTTTGAAGATTTGTCTAAAAAAGAAAAAATAAATACTTTATGCATGAAACAACGTCTAGCTACGTTTAAGTACTGCATTCGGTACTTAAACAGCAAACTGTGTAAGCGCAAACGTTACCCTGCAGAACAATTAAGCAGTGGGAAGATGACGTTAAGTTTCCAAAAGACAATCTTGAGTTAGTAACTTTCAAACAACCAACTAAACCGTTAAACACACGGATTTATTGTTTTGCAACAACCCCCCACACAACAGGTAACCGCTGTCCTGAGACGTCCTACGAGGCATCCCTTAACCACGCAATAAATCACTTCACAGCTAGAACTTTTTTTCTCTGTTAAAACTGAAAAGCTTGTGTATATTATGATAAAACTATCAGAAAGCTCCTTGAAAGAAAAACAGGAGCTCGTTAAAATGACAGCATTTCACTGGCTCGATCGGTTGGAGGAACCAAAGGCAGCAGATTTGTTCAGTCCGATGGCGATGCCTGGATCCAACCATCGAGGAGGGAAATCGGTTTGTGGTGGAGATGAAGGGAAAAAAAAAAAAATAAAGAACCCTCCTACAGAGGACTGAAAGGAACAAATCTGGAGGAGAATTCAGCTGCAAAAACTCTACTCTTGGTAAACCTACATCATGCTTGTCCTACCTAGCTTTTGATTGCAAGTTCTAGGCACTATTTTCCTGTACAAAAAGCACATCTCGAAATAGAGCTGGAAATCAAGGTTTTTTTATCCCGGTTTTGCCTCTAGTGGCATTAAGCAGGGAAACTCTTTTAAAGTTTTTAAGAATTAACTGAGCTTTAAAGCTTCCCACAAGTCCTGGTGGACAACAGGATGCCCATGAGCCAGCAATGGGCCCTTGTGGCCAAGAAGGCCAATGGCACCCTGGGGGGCATCAAGAAGAGTGTGACCAGCAGGTGGAGGGAGGTCATCCTGCCCCTCTGCTCTGCCCTGGGGAGGCCCCATCTGGAGCACTGGGACCAGTTCTGGGCTCCCCAGTTCAAGAAGGACAGGGAACTGCTGGAGAGGGGACAGGAAAAGGCTACAAAGATGATAAGGGGCCTAGAACATCTCTCTGATGAGGAAAGGCTGAGGGACTTGAGTCTTTTTAGTCTGGAGAAGAGAAGGCTGAGGGGGGATCTAATCAACGGCTATAAATACTTAAAGGGTGGGTGTCAGGAGGATGGGGCCAGTCTTTTTTCAGTGGTGACCAGTGACAGGACAAGGGGGAACAGGCATACACTTGAACACAGGAAGTTCCATCTAAACAGGAGGAGGAATTCCTTTCCTTTGAGGGTGGCAGAGCCCTGGAAGAGGCTGCCCAGGGAAGTGGTGGAGTCTCCTTTTCCAGAGACATTCCAACCCTGCCTGGACACGTTCCTGTGCAGCCTGCTCTGGGTGACCCTGCTCTGGCAGGGGGTTGGACTGGATGATCTCCAGAGGTCCCTTCCAACCCCATGTTCTGTGATCCTGCAAGGATGATCACACATTTGCAGGAAGGAAAACACAGACAAAGAGAAAAGATAATTTGCTTAAAGTTCAAAGTCCATCACACTGTTCTGGAAATAAAACAGATTTCTGCTGGTTGTCCTGACCCTCAGAGCCCACTTCCTTGATGTGGTCAAACAGAATGATGCCAGAGGGACGTAAACCAACCACCAGCGGATGCTTTGTGTCCACGTGGTGAACCATTAAAAAAGACACCCAGTAAGTGCTGGTATTTCATTATTTAGAGCTTTTCATTCATCTGTATTTCCAAAGAGGATACTCCAGTTTTAAAGAGTAACGCCTGGACAGAGGATTCCCACCTACATTCCTTTGGAATTCATGTGAGTGAAGCTGACTCCTGAGAAAGCTGAATGGGAAAGCGAAACAAATAGATTCCATTAATTTGGAAATACAGGCACTTTAAGGCTTTTAGCTACATTTTTGGAATAAGTAACATGAAAATCACTGGTGGCTCTTGGGGCTGATTTTTTTTCTGCAAACCTGATTTCATTTTATTCCCAAATCATTCAACGGAATTCAATGGAATCACCGACTGACCTGTGGTAGATCTTCTCTTCGATGGTACCCGCAGTGAGGAGCCTGTACACCGTCACCTGCTTCTTTTGGCCAATCCTCCAGGCACGTTCCCGAGCCTGGAACACAAAAGGTTTGGTTACCAGACATCGTATTTTTGACAGACAGCTCTTGATTCTGCTTGTTTCAAACCTGGTTTGGATATTTAACAAATACTTCAAGAAGTTAGGTAGCCTGTGGTGTTTCTACAGCACCGTGTGACTAGTGACTTCTAGAACAACAAAGTCAGCAGGAGGAAAACAATTTAGAAGATGTAAAAAGATAGGTCTCCAATTGTACCAAGAAATCCATGCAAGAAAATCTCAAAAAAATCAATGATGTTAAAATTATAAATTGCCTATCCTAGATACGAATTCCATAGACTTATTCCAAAAGGGATCTATTTCCCAATGCAGCTTTAATATATACATTTCCTTCCAACTTTTCCTCTTTTTCTTAGCTGAAAGCTTTGATCTTGAACCAACTGCTAAAACAGACCTCTCCGGGTCACGCTATACACCCGCAGATCTCACAGCTACGTGGGATTTCCATTAAAAACAGCTTTTTTCCTCTCAAAGGTGTAAGCCCCGTGTACTGTTAAGGGATCTGAGAAAGCAGAGTCTCATCACACCATCAGATAAAGAACAACTTCTTTAAGGAATTGACTTAAAAGCGGCCTCAAGGGCAGAGCTACGTATTGTTATTTAGTGACAAAGCCAATTTAAGCAACATTTGTTCTTTTCTTACCCTGCTTTGCCACCACGAGCAGTTGTGCTTGTTCCAGAGCTTGCAGAGCTGTACTCTCCCTTCAGAAACACCTTGTTTTTTTTGTTTTAAAAAAACAGGCCATTTTAGCTGTTCGGCTAAACTCTAAACGGATTATATGAATCGACAATATTGAAGAGTGGTGAGGTGTAACAGCGTAAAGGGGATGTGGTGGGAACCACTTAAATTGGCTTTGCCACAATAACGTGGAACTGGACCCAACGCAGCCATCGCTGGGAAGAGCAACACACTGATTTGAGGTTATTGGAGGTGATAAATGTCATTCCCATCTTCAGTTTTATTTCACCTTAGTATGGATTGCAATGAACCGAACTCACCTGTGTGTCTGTACTGGGATTCCAGTCAGGATCATAAATAATAACCCGGTCAGCACCAGTCAAGTTCACTCCAATGCCACCGACACGAGTTGTCAGAAGAAAAATAAATATGGATTTGTCCTGTAACACATGAGAGAATTGACTAAAGCAAGAATTACCGAAGCACAAGGTAATTTTTTTTATTTCCTGGATTCTTTTGTTATCAGCAGTATTTGCAAAGGGAGCCAAGAGAAGGAATATATTTCTTTGGTTGCCTAATATCTCTTTTGACAAATAAAAGCAGTTGGATCTAAGTTTAATTTACTAATTTTAATCTACTAAATTTAAATTTACAATTTCATTGTCCAAGAGAATTTATGTTCCCCCTTTTCAACTGTGGATTTTTTCTTAGCAGAAAACCCAACTTATGTGTGAAAAACGTGATGACTTTTTCCCCCCCTCTCACCAAGGAAGTGATTTCATTTGACCAAACTCCCCAGTTTTGTGCCTCAAACCTGAAGTATATTTAAAAACCAAACCGAAAAGGAGTGCAAGAACTCAACCAAACTAATAGGCATCAGGGGGTGGGATGCAACATCTCACCTCGTTATATCTTGTTATAAGGGGCTGCCTGGAAGCTATTGTTGTGGTGCCATCCATCCGGAGGTAGGAATAGTTTCTGTCTCTCACAAAGACTTCGAGTATCTGCAGCATCTGTTGTGATGGAAAAAAGAAAATAATCTAATGAAATCCAGCCATGACGGCTGAGCAACTGTCTCAAAGTCATCAAAAGTTCTGATCCTAACACTGCACTGCCAATCGAACAGGCAAGAAGACGACCAAGAACTTGTGAATCTTAAACAAGCAGAAAATTTAATTATTTGGGGGGGAAAAAAAAAAAAAGTAGTTATTTGACTGCTGAATGCACAAGAGGAATGTTTGTGCCTCATTTGGGAAGTCCAGAGCCACAGTCTCAAGACAATTAAGCAGGTAAATGGTGCAGCATGCTAAGGGAATCCTCAGAAACAAGACAAAATTACGAATAGACAGGGAAAATAAATAAAAGTCACTGTGTTGCTGGCCCAAAGTACAAAATCCCGAGGATTAGGGACAATAAATATATCACCACCGCTTCAGCCTGGTATTATACGGGTATAACCTATACAAGCTTTGACCCAGTATGTTGAACTGGGGCAACACTGCCACAGTACTGCGTCACTCCAGTAAAGCTTACGGAGCTTGGGAACTGGTATCCAGTTATTCCAAAATAATTTTGTTTTTTGTTTTTTTCAATAAAATGCTGATTTTCTGTGGAAGACACTACAAAAGGTGGTTCTAATTACAAAGCTTGTTGGGACACAGAGGTGCATTTTTCTAGTTTTAGTAATAAAAACAATCAGCTCATCTTACCTGTCTCGACTGAGTAAAAAACAACACTCTGTGACCTTGCTTGTGCCATATTTTCAGCAAGGATTCCACCACTATCATTTTTCCAGAACGTTTCCAGTATCCAAACTGATCCGCTTCCTCCACTTCAGCATCTGGGACCCCCTTCAGAATCCTGGGGCCACCAGAGAAGAGGTCAGGGTGGTTGCAAATCTTTCTCAAAGCTACGAGTCCTGAGAAAATCTAAAGAATACAGGAGAAAAATATTTTATTGACAAATATTTGTTACCTCTATGGGTTGTGGTTGAGAAAAATAAACAGCAATGGATTAATCCAGTCATCATCAAGAAGTTTGTTTTTAATAGTGGTTTGCTCTTTGGTCATGGATTAATGAAAATTTTAGGAAAAAAATCAGTGCGAGAGGTCAATGAAACTTTAGGTTCTTGGGAGCCTATTCTGGTGCCAATATTAAGAGAATTCTGCAACCATTTCCACATTAGCAAAAGCAATCCCGAGCTGTAACTCACAGGCAAATTTTTCCTACTCAAAAGGGAAAATTCCACCAAGTTTGTTACTTGAAATTATTGTGTCCTTCCTTCCAACCCCCACCACGTTGGCAGGTGACTTAAGACAGAGCTTGAGGATAGCAAGGATACCCAACAGAACACAGTGACAAAGAACGGGTGAATAAACACATTGGAACAAACATACGAGGCTTAAAATTACTACTTTTGATACCATGTTAGAAGGGTTCTGTTCAGTTATTCATTCAATATTACAAGGGTTATTTAATCTTCTGATATAATGGGGGCTCATAAAAATGAACTAGCTTGAAACAGCAAATCCCTCAACCTCCTATCACTGCAAGTTGGACGAGCCTGCTCATAATTTATGGTTTGTTTGTACACTGGGGTTTGGGTTTTTTTTTTCTGCCGGGATTCACTGCTGTCATCCCAAAACATCTAATAAAAGCATTGACATTTACTGTTCAAAATTTTCAGAGCTCCAGCAAATACAACTGCTCATTCCGTGACAGAGAAATTTCTGCAGATGGCCTTGTAGAAGCCACCTCTTGGAGATCAAGCTTTTCCTTCCCTTCCCTTTTGCCATTGGTTAAAAGGACACACAACAGAACTGAAATCACTGTATTTGCTTCCCTTTCTGCTCAGGTCAGTCCATGGCTTTACATATCAAAACCATACCTGTCATTAACCTTAATTAATGCCAACCTGCATGTCTCCGTTGAGTATCTGGTAAACTTCTTTAGAGTTGATGAAATCTTGATAGACTTGACGCTGCTCATCTGTCAAACGGCAAAAGAGGACCTACCAAAACAAACAAACCAACCCCTCAAGCCCAACCTGTAAACTTCAAATGCAGTAAATTTTCAAGTTCTATGATGGGCTACAATGAAGCTTCACAGATATCGGATAATGTATAGAAATCATTAGAAATAAAAGAAATTAGACGTTTTAGAGAATGAACATAATAATTAAGGTGGGTTTCATGGGTTATTTCTGTCCCCTTCCCCAGTTGTTAACGTTTTCCCCTCAAATTGCTTTAGTTTTCGAAGTGTTGCCATTTTTCAGTTTTAATGAGGCAACTGTGCAAGGTTTGCATTCTCTCAAAATTATGTTTATAGGAATCCTTTCCATAGTGTTTGTGTGAAGTCCCTTACAGCTTGCAAATTCTTAGCACCTCATGGGAAAACTAGGTTAGCACACGTAATCTGTCATTAGCCTTTGAGTGTGAGCGTATAATGATTTTTCACATGGTCTCATGGGCTAAAATGGAACAAAATTGCTTCCTCGCATCCCGCAAGGCACCCAACATGATGCCTTAAGTCAAACCCATGTAGAGCCCCGTGATTGATAAGAACAAAAATCTGATTTGTTCAATGGGTTTATGATTGCATTTTTTAGAGTAAATAGCCCAGACTCTTTAAAGCATATAGAAATTCCAAATGTGATTAAAAAAAGACCATCAGGCTGCAGAGCAGAAATTGAGTACGGCCTTCTCATTTATTAGATACCTGTCTTACAAAGACCACCATCTCTGCTTCTCTTTTAGAGGGAGGAGACAGGAAGGAAAAGAGCGAGCAGAGGACAAGAAAGCCTGAAGCACTGAAACCTGAGTGGCAGAAGAATCTAATAATTACTACAAGTGAGTATTTGTAGGAATTTGAATTGTGACCTATAAGGACAGCATTAAAAAAAAAAATAAAAATATATATATCACACAGACGCACACATCCTTTATTTTTCTGCACAAGTGTACTTGTACAGACCCTGCAAGGCTGCAACCATTTAATACTCACAAAACAGGTGAGAAGAATAAGCAGCTTGAAAGCTCTATTTCTTATCTTCAGTTAAAACAGCATTTAATCTACTCTTAGCAGAAATTATTTCCAAATGTCCACGAAAGACTATGTTTTGGGGAGGAAAAGGGCTCAGATCTAATAGCAAAGATAAACAAACCTGTTCGTTTTTATCTGGGAGAGAAAGGCTCATTTTTACATCAGCCTTCATTCTTCGCAGCAAGTAGGGGTTTATGGTGTCCCGTAACACACAGGCACATTTGTAAGCAGTTTTTACCTGAAAAAGGAAGTAAAAGCAAAAATTCTATTTTGGTTCTTGGTATTGATTTTATCAATATGCAATTTTTTGTAATTAGTAATAGAAAAGTCCTTGTAAAGTTAGATGGTTTATGATTTATGTGAATCTATAGTTACTTATTCACCACAACATGAATTGCAATAAAATTCGTGTTAGTAACAATAACATTGAATAAATAAGTCTTCTCGGATACCACTAATTTACCTTTCCTAATTTAGCAGAATTTAAGCAAGAACAGAAATGAGAGATTTCTTTTAGAAAACAACCTATGTAGTAAATATAAGCTCGCACAAAACCAAAATCCTCATGAAAAACTGCTAATACATACACCAAAGATCAAAAAAGAGCCCTGCAGCAATGGTGGTTACGAGACAATAAGTGAAGATTAGTGCCCGCTTGAGACTTTAAAAAAAAAAAAAAAAAAGAAGAAAAAAATCGGTACAAGAAAATCCCCACGATCACAGAAACGAAAGGTCACTCTGGCCTTAAATGGAGCATATGGTTCTATAATGGGTAATGGATGTGTGAGATGGGTATTAACTGTACGTAATGGCTAAAAATACCTTCATTTCTCTTAAAGCAAAACAAAGAATATAATAAATTATTGATATGTAAAAGAAAAACCAAATTGGCTGCCCAATTTAGTAAATTACTAAGCTTTAGACGAGGGAAGCACTTAGACTCAAAAAGAAACGAAAACTTTAGAGTATGTGCAAAACATTACAGATAATATTTAAAAGGAAACAAGTTTATTAGCACTTATATGAAACTTGGCCTGCAGATTATTTTGCAGACAATTTATCTATCAGCTAATTTGAAAAAAGAAAGAAACCATAAATACCGAGAAAGACAACTACAAAGATTAATAGACTTATTTATTCAAAATAATATTCAAAATAGTTTTTGCTTTAAAAATTAAGTAGTTTATCTACTTTCAGACTTCCAATACCTACTTTAGCTTTTTTAAATGAAAAGAGATTTCAGTTTGGATTTAAGAATGCCTCTATTGCGTCATTTGCCAAAGCTTGACATCAAACAGGGAAGTTCTATTTAAATACATCAAAATACGAGACCAAGTCACCTCCCGCCCCAACTTGCTTATCTGTAGTTTATATCAAATAATACTTCTAATGATTTAACCTTATTTGTGTATAAATTATAATCCTGTACAGATGAAACTGTCTCACAGTTCTTTTCCCACCCGCAGCAGTAAAACACACGTGCAACTCTCTTTTGGGGTAGTGACTAGAACATACAGCAGAAAGTACATTCAAAAGTCAGTTTTGAAACAAGAGAAGAGTTTCCTTCGAGCAAAGTGATACTTTTGATGCCTTTACCTGCACAGGAGAGGCATTGGAATATCCTCCCATGGTTATTGGAACAGAAAATTGCTCCATGAACACGGGCAGCGTCCCCAGTTTCCCTGGGAACACGAAGTCGAAGAGGGACCAGAGCTCCTTCAGATTGTTCTGCATGGGGGACCCCGACAGGATGATTCGATGGGGCGTGCGGAACTATTAATAAAAAAAACACAGCATCAAAAGGAAGTTATTCTCATGCTTCGCAGTGTAACCTGCCTCCTGGCTCAAGCAGACATTCAATTTCACCATCGATGAGTTCTCATTTTAAAATATTTGGCCTCATATTCCAGAAATAAACAGCTTTTCGCATAAATTGGCCATAAGCTGTTAGCAGAAAATGAACACCAGGAATCTCATTTTTATCCCTAGCAGCAAATTACTACACAATTTAACATTGCAGATTTTTTTCTCTACTATATTTCTGCAAATTTAGTGATGTAAATTCATTAAAAATGTTAAATAAATTAAATAGTCCAGTGTAGACCGCTGTGACTGACACTTTTATTCTTTATTAATGGTCAAATGCGTATTATTATCATGAATAAATACAGACTATAACATTTGGAACTTCCAAACAATGCTTAAAATTTTTGCTTTATTTTTGCTGAAGTACCTGCTTGCAGGCAAGTGTGACAGCGGCGTTCGGATTTCGGATTTTGTGCCCCTCGTCCAGGATGACATAGTGCCAGTCGTAGCTGTGGATGACATCCTGCATCAGCCGGATGTAGGAATACGAGGTAATTAAAATTCCATTGCACGAAGCGATGTCACGAATTAGTTTCGCCTGGAAGCAAAAAGGGGCATTTTGTTAGTAAAAGTGAGACAGGAAACCCAGAGCCACTGAACTACAGGTTCGCTGCGTGAGGCACAGACACCAAGTCTTGAAAAAGCAAATAAATAACTTATTTTGCAAAGAAAAGAAAGAAAATAAGTATAGGCGAGACTTTGATTCTATGATTCTTAGCTTATCTGTGAGAAAATGAAGCACCGTGGTACAACACATCAGAATTTGATCTTGGTTTGATTTTTTTTTTTAATTTTTAGGCAATGTCTAAAACACAAACGTTATATGTGATTTAAATAAGTGGCTTCTTCAGGTTCTCCTCTCTTCACCTCACAAACCCAGCTTTGTCTACTGCACGAGGGATCTAGAACATCAGAGGAAAATTAAACAAGTGAAAAACTGAAAAACCAACACAACAATCTACTTAGTTAATCCTAAATCCTTCTCCAACCTTTCTCATTAATAGGATTAATATATTTGTTATTAATTTTTGTGCCTCTCTTCTAAGTCATATCCTTTCCCTAAGTTTTTACTAGCCTTTATAGCTGTAAATTACATAAGGTAGGGACAGTCTATGTCACCTTCCACAGCATTCCCAGTATCCAAGACCCATCTTTCTCGCATTTACCCTCCACATATAAATCTAGACGACTGAAACAGAAGCTGATGGGCCGAGAGGTGATTCTGGATGAAACCATCACATCCAGAAAAAGAAGAGCAGAACCACCACAGCATTTGCTAAAGACAAAGCCCTTATTGCTAGAAGTGCCTTTAAGAAAAAAAAAAATTAAAACAAAACCAATAAAACCAAAAGGGAAAAATCCATCTCAAAGACCAGATGGTGTTAAAAATCAATAATCTCTTATTGTTGAACTTCTTGCTCAGACTTAGTCCCAGATTCAAAAAGCCATTCTGCATTTAACTGTTCAAGAATTTCTACTTTTCCATTATCACCCTCTGATAGAACCACGACACGTTACTGAATGTTGACATCACGATTCTCAAGAGAATCCGCAATCTTTAGAACAATTTGGGTTAGGGACAGAGGAGGATTTTTAGGACATCCAAAGCTTAATTCCACCTGGTACATTGCCCTCAGTCTGCAACCGTGTCCCAGAGCCTCAGCAACGGCCTCTCGTGGAACATCGTAGCCATCTCCACCCAAACACTTAAGACAAATCATCTCGGGCGACTTCAAATTAAAAGCTTGTAAAATATGTAACCTCTCCTAGTTTTTGCAATTAATAGGGTATGTCTGCAATTAGCCCGACTTACAGAATGCTGCACTGTTGTCATTAAAAGATGTTTTGTGAAAGTGCTGCTGTTATTATGGAGGCTCAAGAGACCAATCCCTCCTAGAGGGCAACCAGTGGACTAGTGGAAAACAAGAGCCATAAATCACGTTGTCAGGTAGCAGAGAGAACAGAAGTGAAACACAGGCACATGAAGGCCATTCCCTGTAAACACACCACAGCACAATCCTAGTCAGGATTTACTGAACTTGTAATTAATTAAAGTTTCCTTCAAGCTAAATTTTTAATAAACAAGGATTTGTGCTGACAATGAAGAAATACACCACCAGTTTTATCAACTCCTGTTACAACGTTCTTATTAACTCATTTTACTGCACTGGGTGCTTTCTCAGAGGTTGCCTTTGCTTTAGTTGCAGCTTTTGGAATAATTGTAAATATTTAAAAATACGATAACAGATTTAATATTGGATACACAACAGTTTTGAAGAGGTGGCATTGCAGAATCTATGCTATTTTATTGTGTATTCTTCAATTCACAATTAAATTCAGGCATGTTTAATTGTTTCCTGCCCTCCCTTCAGGAAAAATACTTCAATTAAATATTTCAACTGACATCATCTACCTGGACTGTACAAAGTGTTTGATGCTGTCCTACACAACAGCCCAGTCTCTAAATGGGAGAGACAGGGATTTGATGGATGGACCAGTTGGGGGATCAGGAACTGGCTGGATGGTGGCACCCAAAGGGTTGTGGTCAACGGCTCGATGACCAAGTGGAAACCAGTGATGAGTGGTGTTCCTCAGGGGTTGGTACCGGCACCGGTGCTATTCAACATCTTTGCTGGTGACATAAACAGTGGAATTGAGGGCTCTTTCACAGGCCTTCACAGAACACGCTGCAATATTGTGTTTCACCATGAACAACCCCCAGGTCAACTACTACAGGGTGACGCACTCCTCAAAACCCATTAAATCTTCGCTATTCGATGTCCAGTTAATTTGAGGGACAATTACGTGCTTCTACCGGCCCAGATCATTCTAACCTCTGCCAGCCCAGAGGATGAAGTGACTTTTCTCACTCCAAAGCAGGTAAGAACTCAGTTTTTGGCCATGTAAAATTTATCTCTATCCAAGAACAACTTTATCTTCTTATGCAGTGTAGCCACAATTTTCTTATTTATTTCTTAAATTTATTTAAGTTCATGCCTTATGCCAGAGCATTAGGGAAGAATGGGCCCTGGGTGAGTATTATAAAGTTAATACATGCAAAAGCAGCCTCCTGTAATGCCACAGGTTACCTATCAGAAGATGGAATTATCACAAGGTCAGATCAGCACTAACATTCATAGAAGGAACGTATATTAGAAAGAAATTCTAGGCAGGAGTAAATCACCTGGCTTGTATTTTATGTGGTATGGAGGTGCTTTGGTTGGTTTGCTGGTTTATTTTGAGTTTTCTTGTTTGTTTTTTTATTTAAACTTAACTTTAGTGATAAGCTTGCTCTTCTCTGATTAAGCGACACTTGTTTAACGCACGCTGTCGCAGCTCTCAGACGATGGGGCGTTAGGGCAGAATTAGAGAACGGGGCCGATCTAAAGCAATCATATTGTATATAAATTCCCTAATTTTACGTTCTCAAGTAAGCATTTGTGGGAGGACAACGGGAAGGTGAAGCCCTGAAAACATGGTTATTCCTGCAGATGGAAAAATTTGAGCCAGTCTGTCAAATGCATTAATTAACAAATACCCCCAAATAAGCGCACGCAATTTAATTTAGGAAAACATGGGAGCACCTTATTGAGGTCAACGGATTTTTAGGGCTTGAAAACATCCCAAGTTAATTGAAGAACAGGAAGCTATTAGCACATTAGAGTGTGCTATTCCTTTTTGGCCACGTACTGTAACTGCATCAATTACCTCAGAATACGTTTAATCAAGTGCAATTAAGCACCATATCATTTTAATGTTATTACAAGAAATTCAATAAATATTTCAAGAGAAATTTAAAAACGCTTTGCTGAATCCTGAAAAAGATCCATCTGAGCATCTGAAAGACGAGGCCAAGGGAAAACAAAAATCTAAGTTTTCCTTGTTTTCTTCCTACAAGGCTTCTCAAGCGAGAAACCTGTTACTACATTTAATTTATTTGGGCGACGTTAGTCTATATCGTAATATAAATGTACTTCGTGTCACCCCCTTTTTGTCCAGTTTTCTAACAAATCAAGACAGCACAGCGAACTTTTTCTTCGTTTAAAACAATTGGAAAAACCGCACAAGCTTGCACAGAAACATTCAGGAATGTTGATTTTATTTTGGCTAGTGTGAAGGGAAAAAAAAGAAAGAAAGAAAATCCAAGAGAAGCTTCTGGAATTACCTTTTTGTCAGTGTAAGAACCAGTTTCATGGAGAATTGCGACTCTAAACGGAGGCCACCAAGTGTGGAGTTCTTTTACCCACTGATGCATCACAGTAGCTGGACAAACAATCACTGTCGGACCCAATCCCTGGTACCTAAAATAAAGCATTCAAGAAAAAAACCACATTTAACATGAAATAAATACCATCTATTTAGTGGCTCATTAAAATACACACATATTAAAATGACACACTTTATAGTTCAAGTTATGGAAATTAATTGGCACTTTGTTTTACTGTTTTTTAAAGGGAGATGGAAGGGGTCCTGCTGCAAGAACTTATGCACTGAACGGTTAATGGATGCATCTATCAAGGTAAACACAGAAATAGAAGAGCTCCAAACAATAAGGCATGAGAAAACTTCCTCCTGTGGTAACACAAATCAGATCTGGGAGACTGCTGTTTCTGTAAGAGAACAGAAATCAGTAACAAACAACTATTTTACTGCTTCTATTAAAAAGAATGTGTAGCTGGAGTGTCACAAATGGACTTACACACAGGTGTTGTGCTTCACATTAGTAATGTACTGTGCTATTATCAGCACAGCTCACGGATAAGCAGCAGAATATATATCATGGTGGAAGCTGAGGGCTGAGCTGGGCTTAAACCATCTCATAAGTTTCTTAATCATAATCATCTGATTGTTTCTGAGAATTACCGAGGACGTCAGGAACAAAGTCCTTCCATGTGTTAAACTTGAGAAGAGAAAAATCTCTTGCACAACAGCCAGACAAGAAATATTTCCATCACAAATACCAACAATCCTAGAGGAAATATCCTATGGAGTGGTTACTGGTAGCTATTTTTCAAATAGATTTGCTCTTTAAAAAACAGAACAAAATGACTTTGCAAACAGAGGCAAAGGCTACAGTTATCACATACTGATCTGTGTGTGGCTGACTATGTACTATTCAAGTGATAATAAATAAACAATTCCAAAGATCACAGTATACGTTCACAATCATGTACATACAACAATAAAGGATTTACCAGACACCAGCAATAAAAAAACCTACTGTCAATGCCTTCAGAAACTGCTGACATTAAGAAATAATATTCTTTAGTAAAAGCTTACACATATGCAGAATGACAACCTGGACGTTGCTTATCTCTTTCATTATGAAAAAAGATAATAAATAACAACCTTACATAGTCTAATTAAAAAACTCCCAGCAATTCAAGCTGAAGTTACAAGTTGGAGGTGCAAAAAATAGCTTAAACTAATGCTATGAACACAAATAACCACTGCTACTGCTCTTAAAAATATCTATGCAAAAAAGCCAACTGCTCCTAAGAATATCTATAGTAAAAAAAGTCACCTTTCCCAGAACACCTGAGTTTCTTATTCTTCATTCTCCACTGGCCAACTTTTTATTCTTCTCTTGAAAGCTGTTATTTATTTATATAAAAAGAGTCGTTCTAACTTCTTCCCGTCTGTGCTGAGTCACAAAACTAAACACTACACTTAAGAGACATCCATCCTTCGTTCTCCATTTGGTTTATAAAATCCAGATTCCCAGCAAGTATCCTTTATTAGTTCTTACTTAATTGGATGTGATTCGAATTGCAAAGAAGATCTATTCCTGCAACTTACTACCAAGAAAAAGGAAGCTGTAGCCATATTATATTTATAATCTTTAAGTACTTGAAAAATTAGCAGAGGAAAACATGTTGCTTTATACCCAACTCCATTGCCACGCACAAAATGAGACTGAAATGACAACTAAATCCTAGTGAAAACAAAAGAACAGGGCAGCAAAAGCAATACAAGTTTTCTGGGGCAATGGATTTTTATTTATGTAATTACCATCGAAATGAATCTCTCTGCCACTCAGACTCAGCCTTAATGTTTCATGTGCATGATTATAACTCAGTATCTTGAGGAGCGCAGATGAGCAAATAATTAGTGTGTAAACTTTATGGCAGCGTTTCTCATCAGATCTCTCAAAGTCTGTAGCGAAAGGTAACATCATTGTTAAACAAAATAATGTACTTGGGAAGAAGCAAACTTCAAACAGCTCAATGACTGCTGAAAGTGAGACAACATTTTCATTTCTGTAGTAGTTATACTCCATGTAACAAGTAGTTCCTTACTTCAGCCAGTCTTTGGGCTCCTTCGAAATCAGAAAGACACTGGAGTCGGAAGCTGTTTACAAAAGGAAATGTCTCCTCACCCTATTTGTAATACTTTTGCAGAAAATTTTCCTGATAGAAAATCAAAGCTGAGTATTTTGAGTATGGACAAAAACGACCCCGTTGCCTTAATGCTCAAGCACCTCCAAACATGATCATCTTTGCAATTCTGCACAGGAATTGCCAGTATTATCTCCTTTTTCTAGAAGTAATACCAAAGGAAATCAACTCGCCTGAGTGAGGGAGGATGTGGATTTTTTTTATATAAAAGCTACAGTAGGAAGCAATGGAGAGAAGACAGGAATCTTTTCTCTTTAAAGCATTACTTTACAATTCATGTACATCCTGAACGTCATTTACATATACTTCTATATAAAGTTAATTATTTTTGTTTAGTACAGTACTATGATATTTGCTTAATTGCACGTAGCAATTTACATCAGGTAAACAAGCCAACAGAACTAGAAAAATCAAGTATTATTCACGGCTGCATTTGTAAAACCAAGGACACCACCAAGTATGTTTTCCGGTAATTTCACCCATGAAGAAGGAATTTTAAAGCACACATAACATAAAAGCATAAGAGCATAAGAAAGGCCTGTCACGCTAACAGGGCTTTGAAAAACAACAACAACAACATAAAAGTAGATGGCAATTCCTCTGTAGAAGTTAGTGTTTTTACTATTACTACTATTTTTTTGGCATGGATAATTCCCTGCCGATCAGAAACTCTGTCTTTCGTTGCAAATCAGCTCGTTGCTTCCTGTAAAGCACTTACCTGGTGGCTCGCCAGGACAACTATTTTAATGTAAAATTTAATAAATGGAACTAAAGGTATTACATCTAATTTAAAATTCCATATTGTGTAAACTATTGATATTAATGTAATTGAGTTTGTAAACAATCCATTTGTGGAAGGTAACCTTAGACACTGTATTGACCCAAAATATCTAGCGCGGCTCATCTGCAGAACGAAGCATCAATGCCTGGAATTCATTAAAAGTGTTACATGTTTAATTTTTCCTGCCCTACAGCTCCATTGTCTCGTAAAATTTTTCCTTTGATGTCCCCCACTAAAAGAATTAAAGGAATATTGTAATTGAAATGTCATTAATAATTCACAGGACCCTCCTCCACCAGCAATACAGCTGATGAAATATTAATTGAGCTCCACAGACTGACAGTCTGCGGAGAAAGCACTTGCCTGTAATTTGAACCGCGAGTCCTGATCTTGCTGTAGCTCAGACCTGCCAAAAAGGCAATTATCTGGATGGTTTTGCCCAATCCCATCTCATCTCCCAGGATTCCTCCCGCCTGCTGGCAGTGCAATTCCCAGAGCCACCTAACACCTGTCTGCTGGTACCTACGAGGGAAAAAAAAAAAGAAGAAGATGGCAAACGCTTGATAATCATAACAGAAAGTACTCATCAATTAATCATTTTAGGTTCTCACACTCGTTACAGTAACGTGCTGGATGTGTGTTTTACACCAGCGCTGTATTTACCAGGTCATGCATTTTTGATGCGCTCAGACACGACGTGCAACTTTCCTTCTTTATGCAACACTAAAACACTTCTAATTAAACTGATAGTCATGGTAATTAGAGGGTATTTTATTCCATGTATATTTTAAGTGTTAAAAGCAACTACTCTAACAAAGCATTATCTTTTCAGAAAAGATGACATATAAGGATGCAGCAAATTCTATTTATTTGGAACGTATACTTTGAACTGAAGGGAAAACTTGATTTGTAAGGGGTAGAGACTTTGTACTCCACTAGGAAAACCCATCACATCTGCCAAAGCATGTTTTTTTTAGGCAAAATTATTTAATAACATTTAAGCTCTTCCAACGAATCAAAAAAAGCCAGAAAGGCAAAATATTCTGGAAGGCAAAACAACAGAAACGATTCCAGCCAAGGGGATGCAGCGGAGCATCACCAGGTGAGAGCATCAGGGCGGTTTCAGTCCCAGTCACTCACTGGGACTTGTATAAGCAACAATATAAAACACGTTCCAGTTGAAAGAAACAGACTGGAAAGCAAGACTTAAAATAGGAAGCCAAAAAGGTGGAACTACGATGCTGAGTATCACTTTAGGACATGCTTTTTTATAACGATATGAAATAGTGAGACAAGTAGGAGTAACACACCATGTGTACGGGTTATACATTGAAAACAGGGCAGAAATAAATGAAGAAACAGCATATGTAACAGTTAAAAATAAACTAAAATACACGTTTCAGCACTTCTGCGTCTTGTAACTTAAGTGGAAGAATAAGGTTACTGATAAAATTTTCTTGATGGCGCGGATTCCTGGAGCACAGAGCACAGCAAAGAGAAAAACATGTTATTTTTTAAATAGGGATTGTTCATTTTCTTGTGTGCATTTCAAAATCCTGCTTCACTCTCTGAACAAATAATATTTAGGACTGCTGATAGCTAATGACACTAGTGCTTACTAAGTACTATTAAAAATCAATTTATGATGAGTTCTGTATGGATTTAAAGAACGCGAAACGGAGACGAACAAACGGCTGGAGTAGTCAGAAAAAGATGATCAAAGAACACATCTAATGGGTCAGACATCACACGACCTGCTGGTGTCTCAAATGCATTACACCAACAAGCCCTTAAAGAAAAAAAAAAAGACGACCCTTTTATTAGAAATTAATTCACCTTAAAACGCCGCAGTCTCAAAACAACTATGAAATGGCTGGCAGGGATTAGCTATAATTGGGTTAAGACGCCACCATTCCCACATTTCATGAAGACAAAACATTTTCTGAGGGAAATATTAAAGAACTGGAGAACTCTAATTCCAGTCAGAAGCTGCTCCCCCAGACTAATGTCCAGCACGTCTCTTCAGCAGATGAGCTTCCTGATATTATTTTGTATTATTTCTCAGGATTACATCCAGTGCTTAAAAGCCAGCTGCATTTACAAGCATCTTTCTCCCTCTCCCCCTTCTCCCACGGAAGCTTCAGAGTCCAGAATTAAGTTTGTAAAAAATTCCGCTCCAAGGTTATCTCAAAAATGGAAAAGATGGAGGTGCTTTCTTTGCATAATCACATAAACATGCAATAATTGCAATTGTGCAAGAGTTAAAGTCAACTCTTCCCCCCATCATTTTTTATGGTTGTATGGAGAGATAATAAATTTTCTTTAATATTATGTTTTTATTGCATCAATTTTAATATTTTGGGTTTTTTTTTTACTCCAAAACTTCTGTAAAAGTACAATAATAAAGGATAAAAATGTTGCCTGATCTTCCAAACAGTTGTTTTTGGGCCGTACTTCACACAAGCAATCGTGCTGCGATGCACCCCTTGACATTCATCACAGGAGGGAATTTTAGCAGAGTTTAGATTGCATCGTTGCCAAGACAAAAACTGCATTTCAGAGGTATCAGGAAAATCACACACTGAAAGCAAATGAAGAAGAAACCAGGTATATATGGAAGAAGTATATAGGGAGCCTACAGAGACATGGGGAGGGACTCTTGATCAGGGAAGGGAGCCATAGGACAAGGGGAACAGTTTTAAACTGAAAGAGGGGAGATTGAGATGAGATCCCAGGAAGAACTTCTTTCCTGTGAGGGTGGTGAGAGCCTGGCCCAGGTTGCCCAGAGAAGCTGTGGCTGCCCCATCCCTGGAGGGGTTCAAGGCCAGGCTGGATGGGGCTTGGAGCAACCTGGTCTGGTGGGAGGTGTCCCTGCCCAGGGCAGGGGGGTGGAACTGGATGGTCTTTAAGGTCCCTTCCAACCTGAACCATCCCATGATTCTATAAGAATCAGATAGTCCACTTTACCAGGCTTACCAAAGGAGGATCTGCTATTTCTAGTATGACCTAACTCTTTCAGAATTCAATTCAACTATGGAGGAAGATCACTTAGAGGATACCTCCTTGGGTCAATAGACCTCTACGTTTGGTACTCAGCTTGCTGAGAACTCCAAGTTTAATGCCTATTGACTCTGGGCCTTCCTACGTCGGAGGTTTCAGCATTTAAGTCAGACAAATCGTTCAACACCATTGATCTTTCTAACCACTTAGGAAGTTTTGCCAACTGACTCATGTTCGCAGGGATACCCTTCATTAGCGAGGCTGATATCTCTAAGATTAATTTTTAGTTGTCTTGCTTTACTTCAATTCCCTTGAGGTTGCTCAGCCCGCACATCCCTTCTCAGGATGATTACTTCGGCAGTACCTTTGCATAAACAACTGGAGACCACATATTGGCAACCGAGTCATTAATTCATTCCCATTTCAGAGCTTGTGCTTTCCTTCTCAAGCAAGTGCAGGACAACAGCGATAATTTCTCTGAGGTTAAGACTAAATGGTCCTGTTGGAAGGGATACCACGCACACCCGCTATAAACCAGAGCTTTCGACTACACTAATTGTGAGATTTTAGAGAGTTAGCTTTGGAAAGAGAAAATGCTTTTTTCCTGCTGTGCAAAATGTTGCCAACAAAATCGAATTTGAGCCTATTATGGATGAAAGTTAAGGGGGATATTATGGATGAAGTGAACTCAGCAGCTGCCAGCTTGTTTGGGCTGCCCTTTATAAAGAGCTTTTTGAGATGAATTTAAAAGTATCACTGGGCACCAGCGTGTCAAAAAAACGAAACAGAGAGCAGTGACATCTAAATCTGTAACCCAGTATTAAGTGATTAAAGCATGAATTGTAGAGTCTTTTCCATCTACTAAAGGAATTAGGAACACACTCTTCATAGTTTAAACTTTTACTGGGCAAAATGTTCAAGACTATTTTATAATATGACTTGTAAGTAATTACTTTGAGTAGTTATTTAAAGTCGTCTATATTTTTTGCTGGCATATAATTTCCCTCACTCCTCCCAGTCACAGAAACACCTACATTTCTTGTTTTCGGTTATCACAACTTGCTAACAGCTTGGTCTTCAAAGTTATTCTACTGCTCCACACTTGAATTAAAAGAAAGCATTTATCAATAAAAGAAAGCATTTATAAAAATAGACAAGGAGAGCTTTTCCACTTGTAGCTTAGCTAATATGCATTCACAATATTCACATCAGCCAGTTTTCATCATTATTTTCATGGAGCTACATTTTGTGCTTGTAATAAATTAGTTTCTTTGAGGTTTGATCCTGGAGCCTTTTTTTAATGAAATAACTTCTACTTTAGTTGTTTCTGTAGGATTAAGGCATCATTCACTGAATTAAAAGTTCCAGCAAAGGGCATCCAGAAATCACCATGACTCCTCCTATTACGATTATTAACATTATAGAGCATCACAATATCATAATAAAGTATACAATACATACTTAAAAAGCTTTTTAAAGAGAAATCCCGGTACTTTGAAACCCTCTTCAAATTCAGTGTCACTTTCTTCAGAAAGTTCCTCAGCTGTTTGATGTTCTTTGTCCTTCCAACGTTCTTTTTGCCACCTCCTAGAGAGACACAAGGAGTCAATATTTGATTATGGCATACAAAAGATACTGTATGACAACTACACTGAATTTTCCAGGTCCAATAAAAATGTATTCTTCGATGTCATGATTTAAATGGTAATCTTTTGGCATTAGTATAGCTAATAGCATAATAATAGTATAGCTAATCAGATAAGCAATAGTATAGTTAGCTACAATTTTCTATAGACAGAAAAACTAATTCAATGGAATCAACAGTCAACATCATCAAAAAAACCTGGCTACTTTCAATTCTAAACCTCCATTAAAAAAACCCACAAAAAATCAACAGAGCTTACTGAAATAACTTCCTTCACCTAGAGGAATGTGCAACGGTGTATGATCTTACACAGAGGACTCTGCTGGAAACGTCACCGTCTTTGGGGTGACATGCTCTAAATCTATTAAACAGTCATTATTAAGGCAATTGAGTTTTTTGAGGTTATAAAATTACAGAGTGATTTGTGCTCTTATTTGTGATCTTATTTGGACTCCAGGCAGGTTAGAGAATTGTCTTTCCCCTCCTCGTGGTTCTCCCCCTCTTTTGAAAAAGCACAGAAGGATTTTCAACACCCAAGGAAACTCTGGACTTGGGTTTTAGTGACCCAAAACCATCCACCTGTAACAGCAGAGTGCACGGGGATGCACTAACCCATCGCACTGCACCGGCACTTTGGGTTTTGCTGGAATAGCAGGTAACTCATCCCTATCAAACTCAAAGCAGGGCAGTAACCCGGACAAGGCTTGGCTTCTAATTCTATATTCCACTGGGAATGACCACTAACTAACACCAGAGCTTCAGTCTCCCCTGGGAAGAAGCAGATTGCCCTCTAGTGTACAGTAGAAAAAGTGGTCCAGAAACAACCAAGAAGAAATGTTTCCGATTATTTTGTAGCTCTTCAGGAATTTGGGCACTTCCCCTTAATAGAATTACTGCATTTTCCTGCCAGAAGTGTGATTAAATGTTGGGATTTCTCTTGAAAGTATTAGATGCCTATATCTAGAACTTGAACTAATAAATCCCGTGCTTAGTTTTCCTAAAGAAAACTTCATTTTACACACACTTTATCTGTTACTTTACTGAAGTGCATCCTTACACCAGCTGTAGTCCTGAAGGTTCTGGTGTTACATCTCCTTCAAAGGTCTGGAGGGTTTTTTGCCCTCAATTTAAAGAAATTGCCCTCTTTTGCCCTCAGTTTAAAGAAAAAGCAGCAATTTGCTGTTACCCCTAAAAACTTTCAAAGTTTGAAGAAGCTATCCAGGTTTTGAAAAGCTGTGAAGTTCATCTAAGACATTGCAATAAGACATTCTACACTAAAATGTCATTATTTTCATTTAAAAAAGTGTAAATATCTAAATGGCTGAAGCAGCAGGAGGACAAACACTATTTGCTCCTCCACAGGAGCCAGTTCTTCAGTCTCGTCTTCTCTGATTTCCCCAGAAATCAAACTTTGGAGGGAGAAACAGCTCATGTTTGACTTCACTAACCATTTGGTCAATATATTCCTTCTGCATCTCAACTAAACATCGTTAGTGCACCTCAACAATCAGAAAATATAGGTTTTACTGTATCACCAAGGTCTCTTGAAAATCAAAGCATGACCTTTGAGTAATCTCTTTTATCTTGTCCATGGCCACCGACAAAAATACAATTCAATCCTGGAAAGTGCAGTATGAAAGCCATATATCACACAATTAAATCTTTCTGAATATAAGAATGTATTCCGATACTAAGCCCATTTCCCACTTATTGCAATCCCCTAGAAAGAAATTCTCCATCCCAAACAGTAATGAGCGCAATTTGACTTTTTTTTTTGGTTAAAAAAATGCAACCAGGAACCAAGCTGAGTGTTTAATATAGTTTGCATTTGTGAAGCACAATACGTTTTATATTTTAGACAGCTCAGAATCCCTTACAGATTATTCTAATTTGCTAAATTGAAGCATTCAGCATTACTTCTTGGATCTAACTTTTTATGGTCTATATGGGTGGGTTTAATTGGTACGTCCTAACAGATGAAATACATGCAGTTAGTACCACAACTCTCCGTAAGTAAATTAAGACTGATGGAGACAATTACACACTTGAGCTTAGAATGAAAGGTGTACTCAGCGAGCAAGCCAAAATATATCTTCATTTGTGTCTCGGCTTTGTCATTTTAAAGAGCAGTTAGGATGCTCTAAGAAAGTATCTTTCAGGAAAGGTAATATTTAATCCTGTTTTAATTTATAAGTCTGAAACATCAAGGGATTCAGTGACTCAGATGCTTCCAAGAGAGCAAGCACATGAAAACTGATCTGAGAAAAAAAACTTATTTTTAAGCAGATTTTATTTTTGGGGGGTTGATTGTTTCTATCAACTGCTTTGTGCACCGATAGCCCCAACTCCCAGCTCCTCAGCTGCTTGGGTGCCACTCGGGAGACGTGGAAAGAAGCAGCTTTCCCAGCCTGGCCTCTGAGCACTGGAAGAATTCAAACTGTACTCCATAAACTATACAGAATATACAAGAAAACATCAATGTGGCACTTATCTCCCACAAAACAACGTGTAATTCCTTCCTTGAAGCAGCAGGGGAATACACACTGACAACTGCAATGGGAATAATGGCCATAAGACCGATAATTTTTTGTTTGGTTTTGACTTCAAGCTCTTAATTTATGCAGATACCATATTAGCAGTGTCAATAATCTAAAACATTAACTACATATACTATAAGCAGCAAAAATTACCTGGTTAGACTTATGCTTTGCATTTTAATACATGCAAAGGAAAACTTTGATTAATATGCAATAAAAAAATCCTGATAAATTGCAGTTTCTACATCCACAAAGTCTTGAGAATAAGACAAGAAAACCATTCAGCAGGTTTCATGTTGAGAACATGGAAAAGGCTTCTTTTCTACACATTTAATCTGCAAACAAGGTTACTTTTATTTTGTGCTCCCAGGTAAAAGAAGCTGAAAACAGGTGCTTTTTCACTCATTACATAGTCTTCAAAGAAACTGGCTCTGTCATGACCTGACCATTCCAGGAGGCAAGAGGTTAAGATTCCACCAGCCCCAATTCTGAACACTTCTGGACCATGACGGTCACTGTTGAGTACCTGGTGATGGGGATCAAGCCTCTGAGGTGTTCAGCACCATCCTAGAAACTAATTACCCAATCCTCTGGGTTCAGCTGGTAATTATCAGTGCGAAGGACAGGTTGGGAACAATGATATGTGACTTTTCACTGAATCTAAACCTTACCTTTGAGCTGCTTGATGGTATCCTCCTTATTTACCTTCCTCTCCATAATCCTGATGTTCCTTTCTACAATATTCCTGCGAGTTATGATTCACTGTAGACCTTAACCCTTTTCAGAACAGATTTTTTCCCTGCCTAGGTGGCTCCAGTAACTAGAGAAAGGGGCAAGACCCACACGAGGGTAAAAGAACTGAAATTACTGAGAGCAGAAGCTGAATTCCCTTTTCACCTTCCACCGGTGACACCTTGCCTCAAGGGACCAGACTGACCACGGTGAGGAGTCTTTGGGAGGAAAGGAAAGAGCTGGGTGCTCTCCCGCCTGCCCCGTTTACCGCAGATTACACCCATAAAACAGCCTCTTCTTCTCAAGACGCTTTGCAGTCCTGCTAATTATCATGCTTTAACAACATCATCGTCTTTTCCCCTTGCCACAGACCAATCTCTTCAAGTCCCATCTCTGAAAAGTTTTAATGTAAAGGAAACTCATTTTCCCTCTTTAAGAGCGTAGGACTGCGCTTGGCGCCAAGCACAAGACTAGATGTTCAGAAGACTAAAGTAATCCACAAGGATTTTCCCCTGCCTCTCTCAGGGGTAAAATACACCATAATCTCACCCATTCGTTTGCATTCAAAAGTAAAACTGACACGAAACAAGACATAAATGTAAGCAAATGACAGCATTTCTATAGCATTCTTAATATGTTTCTTAATTCGCTACATTTTATTTTCTCATGGCGTTTCCCATAATGAAGATTACCTGGGGGTGTCAGCATAAAGCCCTCAATGTGGACAGCTGCAGCTTAACAGCCACAATAACTGCAGCTATGAAATTTTTAAGAGATGTAGTGTTTTGGTAGCAATTACAGTTATTGATATTTCTAAAATTCATTTAGGCTTTTATTGTAACTTTAGTAACCAAAAAGAAATGTAGTCTATGATATGACTTTGCTAAGGATAAATTGTCACAATCTTAACGTTATTAAAAAACGAGTTTGAACGAATTTAAACTGTGAGTCATATTAAAACTTTCAATCAAAATAAATTACTCTTGATGAAAACACTGAATTAAAAATGATTTAATATTGGTCTAATTCAAATGCGAAGAGTATGGTTTTATTCAGCAACACAGTAAATATTTTACCAATTAAGTACAATTATTTTTTGTTAATGCAGCCAATAAAAAAAAAATACATATCTCTTGGTGACCCTTTGGACATCGCTCAGATTAAGCCTCTTGATGAGATTTTCTATTCAAGAGCAATAAACCATGCCTTAACTTTGAGAAGTAGAATCCTGGAATTGCAAACCTACTGCTTCTGATCCACCTTTGTGACCCGGGATGTGAAAGCAAATTTGTGCTCTTCCTACCTGAGGTAGGTACCAGCAATTCTACAACTGGGAGTCCCTCTGCTTTTAGGAGATCCCTCTTCCTCCGCAGCAACCCAGCCTCTCACCGCAGGGAGAGATGGTGTTTACACCTCGACTTCTTGACCCCCTTCCCTGACACAGCTTCATTTAAGTCTGGAAGATTTTATATTTCCATAAAAGTGTAAAATGTGAGCCTCCCAAGCATTAACCAAGTTCCTTTGCTGTTCCCAGTGTCTCCTTATCACTATATCAATCACGCTTCACCTACAGCTCTAATATACACTCTTCCTTTCACTCTGGAGCAGCTGTTTTCAAGCCGGAATCCATGACTGGAGGACGTTCACTAAAGGTGAATTAATTAGAAGTAAGCAGAGCTATCAACAAGCTGAAGTTCATTATATGAAGCTCAACCCTTGAAGGGGCAACACGCCAGTGGTTAGAGAACAACTAAAACAAAACAGCCATTTCCGTGATCTTGACCTTTTGACTCCCACTATCTGTAAAAACAACTCTTAAATTGACTGGCATGTCTAGTTCCCATGTGAAGAGGTTAACAAATTACATGTCACTTCCTTGCCCCTTCAACGTGTTTTCCAGGAAGTTGTGAAAATGGAAATATTGCTCAGTCTTATTTTTAGGTGCTCAAGAGCTATGCCATCAGCAGAGAAAACATCCCAGGAGCATGCTGCAGCGACAGAGAGCTCAGCACTGCCCAGGTGATACGAATTTCGTAAGTCACAGATCAGCACAAGGTGCTTCAGCTGCTGTTTTCAAAAATAACTTGTGTTCTCAGCTGTATTCTCCTCCCTGAGAAACCTTCCTCAGTTTACAACCGTAGGTCATCACAGCAACAGAAACCACCACCATCTCTTTCGACAAGGATGTTTTTACCTTCACTCTCATCAAGACCAAAGAGAGAAAAATCACTGTCAAACAGAGCAGCTCTTTTTCAACTTGACCAACAGCAGTATAAATGTCCAGTCTTCATTACTTCTGTCCTCTAATATAAGTTACGCAAGAGATATCACATGCTAATAATCAAATATTATAGATATATTGTCATTTCCAGTATATTTTTTTACAAGTTTAAATTCAAAAGATCCTCTTAATAATGCTTTTCAAAGAAAACTGTTAGCCATAGAAACTAAATGTAATTGCCTTGGATTAAACAAACTCTACAAAAATAGTATGTAACTATAATTTATTCAAATGATTTTGTCTTGACTGGCAGTTAATTATTTAAAGCCAAAAACTAAGCATCTCACTCCATCTCAAATGAAAGATTTCTCTCTTGGGGGAAAAGTGTCACCCTTTTTTTTTTTCTTTTTTTTCCTTGAAAGGTAGATATATGATCTAGAGACAAAGCCAGTGCTTAAGTATAAAAGCTGCCAAGTAATATGTTGTTTTATAGATACTCCATCCTGGACATGCTCCCACTTCTGAAAACAACAAACACCCCGATATTATTCAAGGATCTACAACAATCAGAAAAATCTAACAGTAAAGTCCTTGTAATTACGAGGTACATCTGATTTCTTTTGGAAAGTTAAGATCATTCTGTCTCATTTTCCTTACTTCAGTTCCCAGGGGTGTATTACACACATTGCCCTTTGCATGTTCAACAGGATTTGTTCATGTTACTAATAAAAATGTCTAGGACTAACCTTAGTCTCTGTTTATAATAATCTTCGTCTCCATCATCTCTCCACCTCTTCACTTTGCGCTTCCCCAGTGTGTACTCTTCATCCTCCGAGCTGGGGAAGAAGTCAGCATCATCCACAGCTTCTTTACAATCTCTCTTTGCCGAATATTTTCTTTTTCTTGACAGGTTCCTGAGTTCATAATCTGAATCATTCTCAGCAGGAGAAGACACCTGCTCTTCCTCCTCTTCCGCTGCTTCTGGATCAAAGAGCTCCTCGTCAGGTACGTACTCGGACTCTCCGCTGTCATCCTCCTCTTCACGCTTGAGCTTCTTGGCCTCAGGGTATTTCTTCTGTTTTGGAATCTCTGCCTTTGGCTGAATCTGGAGGGCGTGCTTCTGAAGTTTCCTCAGGTGTTTTCGTAAGCGCTTATCTGTTTTTGTCAGGACTTTGGCCCTTTTTTCCTTCGTAGGGGACGCGGAAGGTCTGCACTGAGCATTTTTGGCTTGTGCTTTCTTTTTTGCTCCTTTGTGAAGGGCTAACTTCTTTCTTTCAGATAACAGCTTATCTTGGTCCGCTAAGTACTTCTCAAAATCAGACGCTTCATTTAGCATCAATCGTCGCGGCTTCCTCTCTGGCTTCTGAGGTATTTTAGTTCCAAATGGGGTCATCTGGCCAGTGCGAATGAGCTCGTCCCACTCCGTTTCCTGAACGGGCATAAGCATGCTCCCGAGACATGATGGACCGGGTTCTACAAGAGAAATAGGACATCCAGCATGTTTTTAACACCTTCTGAATAACTCAAACACAGGAACAAGGGTGGTTTGGTTCCTCCCTCCTGCCCCCTCCCAGCTTTATACGCATTCAGGTCAGTTTTTATATACAATTTAGAAGTCCAAATTATCGTCACCCCTATTTGAAGCTCAGGTAAGGCAAAACCCAACACACAGAAGGTTGAAAAAGTCAGATGGTAACTCTTACTTCAAACTTTTACTTCTCAAACTTCAGATAGGAAACATTGCACATACTATCACAACGCAAATACTTCTGAAACAACACACAGCAGCAAGAACCACCGAAAAATGAGAGTTCATGTGCCCTGGGAGACTGTAATGTGCTCCATATACTCAGTTCAACCCAGGCCACCATGTTCAGTGCAAGAAATCACTGCTTTGGAAAGTAACATAGTCCATTTCTATTTTGTTATTGATTTTTGCAGTCCTACTCACAAGCTTGAAGTCTGACGTTTCCATTACCATCCAGGACAGACACAGATCTTACAAAACACACAAAAGACTGTCTTCCCACATACTTAAAAAAAAAAAAAAAAAAAAAAAAAAAAAAAAGAAAACAATCCCCATCTTCATGCTCTACAATACTAATTAGGATTAGGACTTTGAAAGTCAGATTGGTTGCACAGCACGTTGCCAGGAAAGAGCACATGCAGTTCAACTGCATACACAGTTATAACACACATTAACACAAACTATAATTGGTGTTTGAAACCAAAGAGGTGGAAAAGCTCTTGAATTCAGGAAGCTGAAGGGCAATTCCTTGTCCTGCCAAGCTGCAGTGACAAAATCCAAGCTTGGTTTGCAGACAGCAGTGAGAAAGAACGCCCAGTGAAACACCGAGAGAACAAATATCCTGCCTTTGGAAGAAACCTTATTTTTATTTTTTAAAATCATAGTGCAGCCTGAAAAAAAGAAGCACTTCCCCCTTCCATTTCTACTGATACTTCCCAACAGTAAGAAAAACCAATTTTGTTAATGCTGATTGATAGCATCCAGCATAGAAAATGTAATTCAATCATGATGTTAGTCATCTTTATCAAATTAGCTGGGAAAAAAAATGTTAGGATTTCCAATTTATTAAGCCCAATACTCTAATGTGCCTCAGCCATCCCTACTGAGCTGAACGTGGATTAACAGCCATTTTTTAAAACTTCCCACATGAATATGCCAATTCTGCAGGTGCAGAGAATAAGCGTTCTTAACTCTCGCTTTGAAAGCAAACCACGGAAATTTATTTCCTTGTTGGCAAAGATCCTGCAAAGTAGCTTCCAACAAAAAAAAAAAAAGGCATTACATCAAAGTAAAAGAGAACTTTCAGCTTTCTCCCATACCTTCATTGTCCTCAAATTCAATCTCATTTACTCTATCAAGAATCTCTGTTCCGCCAAGAATTGCTTGCAGACGCTTTTGTTTTGCTTTGATCTTCTTTAGTTGTTGCTCCTTGAATGACAAGTAGATACATAATTGAATTTTTAAACTGGTTCATAAACTCGCTCTCCTTTTAAACAAGACTTGAATGACTATATTTGCAGCATTTTCCACCAGAATCTCACATTCAAATGTTCACAGTATAGCATTTGAAACAAAAAATGGTGCAAAAAAGGGTCACCACAGTATCTGCAGGACTCCAGCCCACAGGAGATACACAATTTTGTGTGTACAATCACCTTACGATACGTGTACAGTAAGATCAGATTGTTTATACACACAAATTTCACAAGCAAATGATGCATTTTTACGGGCACATTCATCAAATGACCTCAAAAGGTGCTGATTCTAGCGAAGGAAGCCCAGCAAGCACATTCGTGACGTGCACAGAAACCACCAGAAGATTTGTTCATGATTTGCAAGGCTGGGTTAATGGTTAATAAGCCACTGAAAACAGCTGTAAGATTTAATAAGATGTACTTATCACCCCAGAAGTTCTGGGCTGTTTTATTAGAAAGGAACTGAAACTGTAAATCAGTCCATCATACTAATTTGTTTTTCTTTTTGGTGAAGAACAGGGTAAGTATATTATTGTACGGTACAATCTATTATCTCCCCTGTATGCACTATTATCCTCACTACTGGAGTACTTTATATCATAAAACACTCCCTGTGACAGCTCTAAGGAACTAGCTGTCTTGTACCACTCATTAACTTCCCATTTGTCTCAGTGACAGAAGAATTCAGTCGTCTTCAACCGTTTTTTTAAATACTATAAAAGGAAGAGCACTAAAAGGCACTTCTCCAAGCAAGAAGTAGCTCAAGACCAGCTTTAAATACACTGCCTGCCCCCAAACAACCTCTAGAAGGCTCCTGAGGTTATTGGGACCACTTTTACAGATTATAGTTTGCCTACAGGGATTTACTGTTGCACTTTGAGGACCGTCACAGACAGCTAACAATGAATTTGCAACAATGTTTGAACTTCCCCTGCAAGTAACACCTGCATAAATAACTTCAAGTAATATGAAAACAGGAAAAATACAGTGTCCAATGATGACTCTTCAGTGGTAAGTCTGATTTAACGCATTTCTTCCCAATACTTCCAGCTCCTTGTCCCTAGTCCCGTGCCACTGGTCAGTGCTGCCCTCCTCACCCTCTTAATTGGCCAAACAGTGAACACAGCATTATCCAAATTGCTGAAATGATCAAGGTTAAAAACCAAACAACTGAACGAGTCCGTGGCAAAGGGCCCAAGACGGGGAAGAAGCAGTTGAGGGCAAAGGACAGGAAGTTTTTTTGGTCAGGTTTATCATTAGAGAAAATATTAAGGTGAATTTCCATCGGACAGTGAGTGCTACACGGGAAGGAATGATGGGCACTGGTACAAGAATGATACAGCCAATGGAAAAGGATTAAGGAAAGGAAGGAATGAAGACCACGAGAGCTGAGATTTAGGTCCACTATTGAGTCATGCCCTAACAACACCCTGCTAATTCTCAAAATACTTCTGGGAGGGATTTAATTAAAGTAACGCAAATCAGGCTTCTGAGCAGGTCCTGGAACTTTGAATAAAATCAAATAAAAATATAATTCAGCTCTCACTTTCTCATCTTTAACTTGATTATTTACATTTTTGGTAGAAAATTAAACCACTTAAAAGGGAAGGAAAAATCAATCATAAACTGACTCTGAAGTATATAATTAAACAAGAATTATATCACATAATCCAAACCTTAAGCCAAAGTACAAGCTAAGTATTGTCAGCAGGAAATGAATGTAATCCCATCACCTTGTTATATTTTTGCCGTTTTACAGAATCGAGTTTTCTGTTTATATCTTTGTTGTCAGCAGCTTGAGGTGAAAGTTGCTCAATAATTTTATCTATTTGTTTCAGAGATGTTGTACATGATCTGAAAAATAACAAGAAGATTGCAATGTACTGGTTAACTCCAGAAAGAAAAATAGTAGATCTCGACTCAGACAATTTAGAAATCCCAGAAGATTTAAGGTAAGATTGAAAAAGGTCTAAAGGTAAGTTTCTAAGTAAGAATCTCATACTTAAACAACACTGGAAATACTAAACACTTTTAAAAGCTCTACTTCATGAAATATTTTTTAACAAAATTTGGTTAATACCAAAATTCCAGAGGCAAGGAAACTGAACAAACCACTGCAATACTTAGTCCTCAAAAGTTACGAGTCTGATGATGATAATTATAAGCAAGTGATAGTGGTTGCTTTTATTATTCAAGGTAAACAAAATGCAAAACAAAAATCTAAATGGGACATCCCACGTTTTCGTTTCCCAAAACTATTAGTAGTTTGATGCCATTATATAAGGAAGCCTATTTATAAGGAAGCCTATTTCTTTTCCCTTTACAATGTCTCTTTTACACAAAGAACAGATTATACAATAAAAATACAGTTTCAGGAAGACAGACTAGCTCAAAGAATTAACAGCACATCAACATTAAACATTCCTTCCTCCTCCAATAGCATTTTTCCTGTATCCAGACAGAATATGAAATTCAGGTTAAACCACATCCTATAACCTAATACCATCTGTTTCTGCTGCTGAATTTGTTTGCAAGAAACGAGGCACTGCCCTGGTGTCAGAAGCAATAAATCCAGCTTTGTTGATTCAATCAGCAGAATGTCAGAAGGATACACACACTGCACTTTGACATGATGAAAAAATGTCAAAGAAAACTCTTTACAACACCCACAAAGTGTGTTATTCACCTCACGTGCAAAGAGAAGCACTACTAAAGTCTCCGCTACTGTCAGGGAGGAAATTGTTGGGGCACGCTTCTCTCCAGCTCTCATCTGGACTTTACCATGTTCTCCCAGGAGCTTCTATTGGAGAACTCTGTGCCAACTACTCAAAACCCACTTCTTGCCCGACTTTACCTCTAGTCACACAATCACTGTGTTACAGGACTTTAACCAAGGCTCTACTCATACATCTTTACGTGTGTCAGTCCCTCTGCTCAAGAAGCCAGCTGTATCTCTGCTAATTCACCTCCAAAATCAACTTTCAGACTTGTACATCACACATGATAGAGAAGAGGTTCTGCAGGTCTGCAGAAACCAGTTGTACACCCCTCACATAAATCTCATTTCACAACTTGAAATGGAAGGTGAAAATAGAGCAGGAAGAAAAATCATAGGAGGATTCTTAAAGAATAAGAGGAAAGTATCAACTAATTGCCAGTGCTGTGCACCACTTTCTCATTAACTGCAGAATCTAATTGTGATGGTTACGCTGCTCCATTCTTCCTCTCAAGGACCATGTTACTTACTACGTCCCTCTGCTACATAACATCTGAAATCAGGTTCCAGTTCTGCAAATTTACTCGCTTTCACATCTCCACACCCAAACTGGAAAATTAATGAAGTGCATAGAATGAAGCACATGCAAAGAAGAGAGCTATGCAAGAGTTCACGTCAGTGACCGAGGCCTACAGAACACTTGAGCACTAAAAACCAACATTAATGAAGCAAAAGACACACAGGTAGTAATTTTCACCTGCAGCAGCTCACACAGTAACTCTACAATGAGACCGCAAACAGCATGGGAGATCCAAGATCAAAACTCAAGAGATCAGTGGCTCCTATCCCTCTTCTAGTAGAAAGTCTTCTACTATCAATATACCCTGTTAATTAAGCATTAGATTCTTTTAAGGTGTTGTTAAGTACATCATACTAGTGATAAGGTTTTTGGTTGTAGTCTGCTTGTGATATGGAGTCACCCAAGTTACATAAGGCAGGTAACCAGGAGCAGATAACCCCACGAAGCACACAGAATTGGAGAACTGGCAATTTTTCTGACTATAACTTTGAACAAGAGAGTATGACACAGTTCTCCACTGCCCAGAAAGCAGACACACAGCTCGGTAAGGCAGGAGACAAAGCAGAGAAAGGAGATGTGCTCTCCTCTACTGCCTCAATGCATGGCTGAATTAGTCAAACAAGAGCAATGAAGCATCGCTCTGATGTGAAAAATACTTTCTCCTTTTTAAAAAGGTGGGTGACTCAGAAGAGTCCGCGTGCTCTAGTGCTTCCAGAACATCTTTTCATCTTCCAGCATTTAAAAACAAGAGACACCAAGCCTCATTAGATAGTCAGTAACAGAAAGGGACAGTAAAGAAAGGACACTATTTACCTGATGTCATCCAGCACTGACTGATATTCCTTCTCTGCATCAGCTATTTTTGCTGCTTTATTAGCTTCATTAATTGCATTATCTACTTGCTGGAGAACTCCTTGCTCCAATACATCCTGGTCATAGACATCAACTCCTAAACCCTTGAGCTCAGCAGCCTGTGCGCTGTCTGAGACGGACTGAATCTGCTGCCTGTTGATCTGTAGAAGGGGTTGTCCTCTTCTGGGCACCTGCAAAGGAACATCCATGGAAGTCGATGGCTGGCTGGCGGAGTTGGGAACTCCAATACTATTATCCAGGTCACTGTCACAAGTGCCATTTTCTTGTTCAGCTCCTGATTCCTCAGCATTATGCAGGGAATTACTGCTTGAAGTAGTAAGAGGGTCTTGTTCATGGCTATTGTCTGGCAGGTGGCTGTTGTCCGTTGGCATCCTCTGCCCAAAGACAAGAAAAAAACCCCCACATCATCACAAAAACATTCACAAACACAGAGTTCCTCATGGAGACTGAGCCCAAATAAAAGTAAGCAAATCAACGAGCATGTTTCTTTATGAGACATACTTGTTTCAAAGCACCTAATAGTCTACTTCTCCATGAGTCCTCCCCCAAAAGGCCTCTCCACACTAATTACCACAATCAAAAGGAAAAAGTGGCCAAAACTTCTTAAGGGCAACTATATGAATACTCCTGGAAGATGCTGATATCGAGACAAATAAAACAACCTGTAAAAATTACTCTCAAATTTCACCTCTCAAAATCACTCTGGCAAGGACAGTGCACTCAGTCCTGCGTGTAAATGGTCATGCTTCAGAAGACTATAACATAACACAAGACATGTGCAACTTAACATACCCAAAACCAAAAAATACAAGTTTTTGAGACACGCTAAGCCTTATCAGTGAAAGTACTGATGAGAACAGTTGGGTGTAGTTTGACAATTCAGCTTTGAATCAGAACATAAAGCAGCTAAGTTGTTATGAAACTAACCCTGGAGTGACTTACAAAGGCAAGGCTGGAGCTGATGCTGTTTGCAGCCTTCACGGTGAAACTGACTAGCGAAAGGAGGTAGTTTTTTTATCAACTTCAGGGAGAAACTTGCAGGAAGATACTAACAGGGCAGGTGGGCTCCCTCAGCAGCCTCTCCCACCACAGCAGCTTACGGATCCCAGTGCCAGCTCAGGGTTTTCACAGAATCATGGAACTGTCAGAGTTGGAAGGGTCTTCTATACATCATCTAGTCCAACTCCCCTGCCAAAGCAGGGTTGCCCAGAGCACATCACTCAGGACGGCATCCGGGCGGGGCTTGAAAACCTCCAGAGAAAGGGACTCCACACCCTCCCTGGGCAGCCTCTTCCAGGGCTCTGGCACCCTCAAAGTAAAGTTTTTCCTCAGATTTGAGTGGGACTTCCCATGTTCCAGCTTGTGCCCGTTGCACTTCGTCCTGTCACTGGGAACCACTGAAAGGAGTCCAGCTCCATCCTCCTTCAATCCATGCTTTAGATACTTGTAAGCATTAATAAGGTCTCCCCTCAGCCTTCTCTAAAGAGTCCCAGCTCTCTCAGCCTTTCCTCGTAAGGGAGATGCTCCAATCCCTTGATCATCTTTGCTGCCCTACGCTGGACTCTCTCCAGCAGTTCCCTGTCCCTCTCGAACTGGGGAGCCCAGAACTGGACGCACTATTCTAGCTGTGGCCTCACCGGTGCAGAGCGGAGAGGGAGAATGACCTCCCTCCACCTGCCGGCCTCACTCTTCCCTACGCAGCCCAGGATTCCATTGGCCCTCTTGTGTTTTCATCCATCAGCTCCGAGCACGCCCCGGGTCCTCAGGCAACAGGCACCGTGACAAGGCCGCGCATCGCCCGGCTCCCCTTCAGGGACCCCGGCCGCCCCCCGCCTACACCGCTCCCCGCCTTCCCCCGCTCTCAGCGACCAAGGCCGGGACACGGTCCGCCGCCCCGAAGCCGGGAGGGAAACGGGAAGGAGCTCCGGGGGGAGCCGCCGCCTCTGCCCGGGCCGGGAAGGGCAACCGGGAGCCCCCCGGGCCCTGGAGCGGGACTCACCTGGCCGCCGGGGAAGCCTCCCCTCCTCACGGCCCCCGACGCTCCGCCCACGCACGCCCAGCGCGGCGGCGTCACTTCCTCAGCGTCCGGCGGCGTCACAGTCGCGCGTGCGTCGTGCGTCGTGCGTGGTCGGGGCGGGCCGTGGTGGGCTCCCGGGCGCTGCGGTGAGGGGGCGAGTAGCCCTGGGGCCGCTGGCCCTTTGCCGTCGGGTCGCCTCCGTTAGTGCGGTGCTGCCCGTCAGTGCGCGGGACCGGCTTGGGCCACTCGCCCGCAGGCCCACGGGTCACCTCGGACTTGGGCCGCTCGTCCACAGGCCCACGGGTCACCTCGGGCCAGTTGCCCGCAGGCCTGTGGGTTACTTCGAGCTTGGGCCGCTTGTCCACAGGCCCATGGATCACTTCAGGCCACTTGCCTGCAGGCCGACAGGTCACTCGGGATCTGGGCCGCTTGCCCACAAGGCCATGGATCACCTCGGGCTTGGGCCACTTGTCCGCAGGCCCATGGATCACCTCGGGCCACCTGCACAGAGGCCCAGGGGTCTCCTCGGGATCGGGTGGCGAGGGGCCCTAAAACTGGACACAGCCCTCGAGGTGGGGCCTCACCAGTGCCCAGTCCAGGGGGACTATCACCCCCCGAGTCCTCCTCACCACACTGTTCTTGACACAGGCCAGGATGCTGGTGGCCACCTGGGCACACACTGCTGGCTCCTGTTCAGCCGACAGGCGACCAACACCCCCAGGCCCTTTTCTGCCAGGCAGCTCTCCATTTCTATACCAATACCTTTAATACCCGCTGCTGTGAGTATTAACGAATAACTTTCGAAATTGTCAGCGGCCTGGCTTTATTCTGAACCACAATTACAGGTCACTGACTGAAGATGTTCCGTTCCCTTCCTTCTCCCGTATTCCCTCCAGCCCCCAATGTCTGGAAGTCTCAAGAAAGCACAGAACTGATCCTCGAAGGTCTGTAAAGCCGCGACCCAAGAGGTCAGCAGGCAAATAAAACAGTGCTTAGTTGATAAATGGTTACTTTGTTTCTTTTTCTCTGGATTATGCTATTACTTCAAAGACCCTTTACTTAGAATTTACCAACTGGAATGAGGAGGTGTATTTTTAACCTTTGTGTTCTGAATCCGAGGAACAGTGCTCTGTAAGTGCTGAAACAATTGAAAACGTGGAGTGCAAGGTCTGTCGGCAGAGTGAGAAAGGCAGCAACCGGGGGGCATTTAAGGACAAAGCAACATCAAGGTGGTGTCAGAAACTGATTAATGAGGGGGAAAAGATAAGTTGTCCTGGAAGAAGGAAAAAAAAAAAAGAGCTTTGTATCCCTTGCTAGGAGAGGAGTTTTCAAATGAAAGGCTGCTGCTTCTCCAGGCTGGAGAGGAAAATGAGTGAAGATTTTCTTATGTGTTAGCAGGAGCGTCTGTGGAACACCATATATGCTGGGAATGATGCATAAATAATAAGTTTCTTGTGCAACTGGTGTGTTGCAAACTGGGTTGGGCTCCCAAGTGGGGTGGATGGAGGCCGTTCGACTGCAGTCTGCTGAGACCACCTCTCCCAGCAGTTGAAAATCCATGTGGCTTCATTAAAGTCCCAGCAGGGATAGGTCCCAAGGGCCTTTAAGGCTAGTTCCGTGGTGGTCCATCCTTGGTGCATCTCCCACGCTGTGCCTTTCTTTACCTCGTCTACCTCAAGACAGTTTTGCTTAACCACGCTGTAGAGAGGTGGGGGTCCGTCTCTTCTCCCAAGGAACAGGCGATGGGACAAGAGGAAACGGCCTCAAGTTGTGCCAGGGAAGGTTCAGATTGGAGAGTAGGACAAAATTTTTTCACTGAAAGGGTTCTTAAGCCTTGGAATGGGCTGCCCAGGGAAGGGATTGAGGCACCATCCCTGGAGGGATTTAAAAGCCGCGTTGACATAGTGCTTAGAGACATGGGTTAGGGATGGGTTTTATCAGAGTTGGGTTGATGGTTGGACTCGATGATCTTAACGGTCCCTTCCAACCCAAACAATTCTATGATTCTATGATCTATGGTTTCGATCTGTTCGCAGCCTTAGTAATTGCCTGGCACTCTCTGTTACAAAGGCTGTAAAAGTGCAAAATCTCTATTAAAAACCAGAATGCCTTTGAATTTATATTTATTTTCAGGGCAGTCATTTTCACAGAGAAAATTAACCTTTGATGAACCAAGAGTTCAAGTCCGCTCTCAGCTACGTTCCTACGTGGCTTCTGATCCTTTCACGTAGTCACTGGCAGAGTCCTTGTGTCCATTTTTCTCAATATTTTACTGCTGTATTTCATTGCATTTACCTTAATTTTCTTTAGGTTTTATTTTCTCCGTGTAGATGCCCGCTGGCTGCGGTGCAGCTACTCTGCTGAATCGGTGTGGTTTCCCTGGGGAGGACTAGTTCTGCTGGTTGGGTTGGGGATTTTTTAATGTTGGGAACGTAGCCACAGTCTTTACCCCCCTCACATGCAAGTGATGACACTAAATCCTTGCTGGGGGTGGTCCTGGCAGCTTTTGACAAGCAGTAATTATGCTTTTTTCACTTGAACTGGCGAGACCGGGAAATTAAATTGGGTGGGCATCTCCCCTTCCTAACCAGCCTTGCGGGATGACTGGGAGGGATCCCGGCAGAGCGTGGAAAGCAGCAGCTCCGAGTTCAGCTGTCGGTTCTGGAGGGCTGTGGGGAAACGCCAAACGGGCTTCCAAGGAAGCTCAAACAGAATAACAACTCGGAAAGGAAGCAATTCACTTCTGCGGCTCCGAGTTGGGTAATGAAAAAGCAGGTTCTGTAAATTACTGTCAGCGATGAGGGAGAAAAGGGGCAGTGGTTTAATTTTTAGTCCGTCCTACTCTAAAAAAATGATGCTGAGAGTCATGGCTGGGAATCCTGTGAGAAACACAGTGTACCCAGGAGTAACCTGCCGTGTGCAAGTCCCTGGTCCTTAGCAGGAGATGATCCTCTCCAGCCCTGGTTGCGCTGGTAAGGGTGTGCCCTGCTGACAGGTGGCCAAATCTCCAGCCTTCCTTTTTCAATTAGGCTTTTCCTCTGCGGATTTTAGTGCGGATTTTGCCAAACGGAAGGCTAAGGAAGGACTTTGTGGCAGAGCATATTTATGGATCTCGTTCGGAGGAAATCCTGTACATGAACTGTGGCTGATGGCAACAGAGGAAGGGTCGGACTGACCAGCTAAGAAAAAAATATTTACATTTTCAGAGAAGCACTAGGTTTTCAGAGTGAAGTGACCCTGGGATTTGGACATCTTCTCCGAGCTCTCATCAACACAAGTGTTTACACACATTAAGGTGACCCGAGATGGCTGAGCCTCAGGCGTGTGACCACTACTCTTATTTATGGAGCAGTCCCTGTGGACACAGTGCTTCGCTAAATATTTAAAGACGTTCCTTGTCCCAAAGTGCTCAGGCCTAAGATTTTTCATTTATTCATAGATCCATAGAGCTTAAGGCCAGACGGGACCATTAGATCATTTTTCTCCTGACCTCCTGTGTGACACACAGCAAAGACTCTCACTCAGTAACTCCTACATCAGTGCCTTGGAGCGGAGGTAGCACAGATGGCTTAGTAAGGCATCACATTTTGATTTAAATACACTGAACAGTAGAAAATTCACTCCACGACGTGGCAGATTGTTCTCGGGACTAATTCCCTGTGCTATGAAACAATGTGTTTCAAGTAGCCTGAAACACACTAGCTTTAAAAAAAAAAAAAAAAAGCCAGGTGCTTAAATAAGGGGCTGGTCTGTGAAATCTAGTGGAGGGCAAGACTCCAATGGAATTTTGGAAGAAGCCTCAAACCCAGCTTGGTAACATCTTGAGCCTGAATTTCAGGAGCAAAAACATTCCCTTCCCTGCTGAGAGGTCTGCAGTGGGATGGACACCTCGGGTTCCACCTCAAACTCCCCGAAGCAGTTGTGTGCTTCCCTGGGCTATGGTTGTTCCTAGAGACGCTGCTTTTGTGGCTGAGCTGATGAGCCGGGTTCACTTCTCCTGCCTGAGGCCACTTCAGAAGCTGAAAATCCCAAGATTATGCTAAAGGGGTCATTTAGTCAGGTGTGGAGTGTCTTGGTGCCCACAGGCGGCACTATCCTGTTAAAAACCAGATGGCAGGGGCAGATTTTAGTGCAGATCAGTTTAACTTCTCTCTTTTTCTGTCCTTTCCTGGTGAAGTATCAGCTCTGGGTTTGAGCCAACCCCCTCGGAGGCTTCTGTGCTGGTGGTGAAAACGCTGTACCCCGAGCGAGGCACGCTGAGGCTTTTAAAACAAAAAGCTAAATCTGTGAAAACGGGATGAAAATAGATAAGGGATGATTTAGGGGGCAGCGTTCCTTCGTCAGGAGGGCACAGAACTGCCGGCAGCGTTGGCAGAAATGGGAATTCCACCCACAGCAATAAGGCATCTGTGTCTCTGTACCAGGGAGTTGAGTGGCAAGTATCTCTCAGAGCCACGCCAGTGTAATAAAGCCGATATATCAACTTAAGAGAGATGCTGAGCTCTTTGAAAATAATTGTGTAGTTGGCGGCGAGCAATACTTCTTACTTTTTATACTGCAGAGAAATAAAACTGTTGTTTTGGTTTTTTTTTTCCTCCCTCTCTCCCTGCTGTGGTGCGTTTAGGAAATTAAATGCAGAAATCTTCTCCTAATGCGCTATTGGGTTGGAAAAATGGGAACAAATTCCAGAAGTGAAGGATTCTTCCACCATTTGACCGTGGTTAGATTTCTGTATCACCTTTTGCGTTTCCAACAAATATTGCCAGACCAAGGCTCACATGTAAGGAAGCTCTTGACAATACGATTTTTTTTAGGGAAGCGTGTTTGTGCTTAGTTGGGCTGCACGTTTCTCCAGAGGAAGAAAAAAAGTGACTTTCTGGCCAAATCTGCTGCAGCTCGTAGAGAACTCTTCCTGAACCTGCAGCCAGATCGTCGCTTCACGTGTCTCTTTGCTTTCTATCTCTTACAGCTCTATGTGTGCAGCGCTTTTTAAGGCCCCGAATAAAAAGAAAACAAATAAATATTAGTTTTTAGTACAGAATAAGCATGTAATAGGATGTCTCCCACCTGCTGACGACCTGTCCTGGCTCTCCTTGCAGGGCATGATGGTTCCTGAAGCTCCTTGGCAGAGACGTGCTAAGACTGTGTTTGGATGGTCAGATAGTGCTAAGAAGAGAATGTTTTAAACTGAAAGAGGGGAGATTTAGATTAGATATTAGAAAGAAATTCTTTACTGTGAGGGCGGTGAGAGCCTGGCCCAGGTTGCCCAGAGAAGCTGTGGCTGCCCCATCCCTGGAGGGGTTCAAGGCCAGGTTGGAGGGGGCTTGGAGCAACCTGGTCTGGTGGGAGGTGTCCCTGCCCAGGGCAGGGGGTTGGAACTGGATGATCTTTAAGGTCCCTTCCAACCCAAAGCATTCTATGATTCTATATATAAATATTCAAGCACTTGAAAATCTTTCACCTCCTCAAAACCCAACAGAGCCAGAGCCGGTAGCACCTTCTTTAACACTAGAGGGAGGCATCGCCTAAAAGAAATCACAAAGGCTTCTAAAATTGCACCATTTCAAACGATTTATGTGTCTTGGAAGGGAACGAAACACAGATTTCTTTTTAAAGCCTCTGTTTTTATTGGAATACATTATGGGAGGCCTCATTTGTTGCCCAGAATGCTCTTGGCTGGGGTGAAATTCAACCTTCCTGATGAGGCAGGCAGATTCTGCTCGCGCTGCTCCGCTTTGTCTTAGCGGGGCTCTCCTGGGACAACCTTCTGCAGAGGGCCTGGAGGTGGTTCAGCCGCTATAAATAGCTCATTCCTGAATTCTTCTGTGAGCAGATTTTGAAGGCTGGGCCAAAGGATAAAGAGTTGTGTTGTTTTAGTCCTCTTTTAAGACTGACACGCTCAGATTTCCCTGTCTGGCCTGAGTCTGTACTCGAAGCAGAGGCCAGGAAGATGAAATGTCAGTGCCTCACTCTGTATTTATTTCTCCCTAATTGCAAGCCTATCAGTGAAATAATAGGGATTGACTTAACGATGGTGGCTCTGTAGGGCTGGTTGTGGTCCCTGGGGAGGCTTTCCCTCTCCCCATTCACCCCTTAGCTCCTCCCCTTGCAATGTAGATGCTTACATGTACCATATCAGGAGTAGATGATGCACAGCTCCCTCATTCATGGGAGGACTGATTCCATAGCTGTAAACTGCATTTTTCTAGGCTGCACAAAAAGAGCGTAGAAAAATATGAATAGTTATTTGAGGGCTCCACAGCAGTCAAACAGCAGAGTGGTATGAGGCATATATGGTACTGAGCAGAGGCTTGGAAGGGACATTTCTAAAGCAGGGACCAGGGAGCTGAAAATCTTGCAAGTTAATTCCAGCGAAGGGGGAGAGCGAGTACAGTTACCTCTTCTTTCCCCCACTTTCTTTTTTTTTTTTTTTTTTTTTGTCATGAGTATAGAATCATAGAATGGTTTGGGTTGGAAGGGACCTTTAAGTTCACCGAGTTCCAACCCCCTGCCCTGGGCAGGGACACCTCCCACCACACCAGGTTGCTCCAAGCCCCCTCCAACCTGGCCTTGAACCCCTCCAGGGATGGAGCAGCCACAGCTTCTCTGGGCAACCTCTTCCAGTGTCTCACCACCCTCACAGCAAATTTCTTCCTGAGATCTCATCTCAAACTCCCCTATTTCAGTTTAAAACCCTTCCCCCTCGTCCTATGGCTCCCCTCCCTGATCAAGAGTCCCTCCCCAATAAAGTAAATGTGGTTCATGGAGGAGGGAAGTGGGTTGTAGGAAGGGCCCGGGAGCTCTGGGTGTCCTACCCAAATTTTTCAATTAGCTTTGTTCACTGGAGATGCTGCTTCTTCTCCTAGACCTGTCTGCCTTGGTTCAGCTGGTGAGCACAGCAGTGAAAGGAGGAAAAAAGTTCTCCGAGGCAGTATTTTCCCAGTCAGGTAGGAGGGATGGAACACTGCTGGAGGAGAAAGAGAAGCAGAGCTGAGGTGTGCAGACGGGGAGAGAGGGAAATGTGTAGAGGGAGGACCATAGAGAAAAGCCCAGATGTGAAGAGGGAGGGAAGGGCTATGAAATCTGGGGAAATCAGAATTAATTGCTGAGCAGGGCGGTGCAGAGGTATACGGGTGGCTGGTTTGAGTGGACTTAAATCTTTGAATTAATGAGGTCTATAGTACATGGTGATGGGCCCAGGTGCTCTAAGATCACTGTGATGAAGGTCTGGAGAGACAGAAGGTCTGTTGTCAGAAGGTGCAAGTTACCGACACTTCAAATGGATGGCAGGGATTGAAAAGAATAATAAAACGTGTAAGTTACACCTATCGAGACCCTGGTTAGAGTCACTTGAATTTATCCTTTAACAAGTTCCAGACAGTACCTTTCGTCCTTTTGGCAACACTTTAAATGTCCTGAGTCTCTGCTGAAGCAGGACCTGGTCTGTTGTTCCTATTCCATCATCCGGCTCAGCTGGATCCTGCTTCTCATAAAGCAACTTCCACAGTCTCTGTCCGCGGCTTCATTCTGTTGAATCCCTTGGACACCTTATCATCTGTGATTCCCACCAAAGGCCTGGAGATGCCTTTTGTTCAACAGCTAAAAGAAAATGGCATTGGGAAAGCTGCTGATGTGGTTCCTTTTGCCCTTCAGAAGACAATCCTGCAGAATCTGTAGTTATTGCAGCAGATCTCTGTTTAGAGCAAGGGAGATTTCTCAAGGTGCTGTTTAAGACTTCCTGGTTTGTGCTGCAAATTGTTAATCAGTCCATGACAGCATAAATAAAATTAAAGGGTTTAATTAAAACTAATGAATGAGTGAATGGAGAATACGCAGCATGTTCCACTTGCAGAGTGCTGGGGCTGTGAATAATTAAAATGTCACAAAGTAGGAGATGTCTGAGTAAAAAAATGTTGGAGCTGCAAAAAATAGAGGCCCCTGAACTTTGGTAGTTTGGGAAGGTTTTGCTCTTTAAATTGCTTGAAATTGGTTGATGTAAGTTAGGGGAAAGATACAAAAATATATAAAACGTTGATTTTTATTAGGATGGAGTCGAAGTTGGAAGCCTGGTGCCAAACACACCCTGCTGCATTTTGGATGGGTTTGTATGGCTGAAGATCTGACTGTGTTCAGACTATATTAGTTCTAAACCCATATCACCCACGGGATTAGTTTCTTCTTCTGACTCATCTGTGACTCTGTTCTTGCAGTGTAAACTTGTTATTACAGGCTATTACATTGTTGGTACTTGTTAATGTTCTATCTACTCAAAGCACAAGCATTCTTTTGATTTAAACCCAAACCTGAACCGCAGCCTGAGCTGGATCTGCCTTTGGCTCAGGTTTGATGTATGTGACGTGGTCAAATAACAGGCCAAGAACATCATTTTAGCTGGACTGTTTTAAATAGATCCAGAGGGCATGAGGTGGGAGCTAGAAAGATGAGGTCAAGAATCACAGGGGGTTGGAAGGGACCTCTGGAGACTATTTATTCCAACCCCCTGCCAGAGCAGGGTCACCCAGAGCAGGCTGGGCAGGAACGTGTCCAGGTGGGTTTGGAATGTCTCCAGAGACGGAGACTCCACCAGCTCTCTGGGCAGCCTCTTCCAGGGCTCTGCCACCCTCAAAATGAAGAAGTTCCTCCTTATGTTCAGATGGAATTTCCTGTGTTCCAGCTTGTGCCTGTTGGCCCTTGTCCTGTCACCGAGCACCGCTGGGAAGAGCCTGGCCGCATCCTCTTTACACCCGCCCTTTAGATATTTATAAGCGTTGATTATTATAAGAGGCTGATCAGGCTGTTGTAAAATTTGAGATTACAGATTAGGCCCAGAATATCAGATCTAGGAACAACAGGAAAACATCTTCCATCTTGCTGCTTTACAGCATCTTGCTATTCTCTGTGCCACAACATGTTGGACACCACCCCTCTGTGACCCATTCTGAGGCAGGAGTTCTCCTTCTCCTCAGCTCTGGACTTTTACCCAGATCTGACCTCATAAGATCTTCTGAAGCAAGGAGCCCGTTGGAGGATGAAACAGGATCTGGATAAATGTCCTGGCTACTGACATCATTGATGAAATAGTAATGGCCCCGCAAACTGCTTTTGGTGACATAGTGACCCAAGGTGAGCCTCAGTCAGGGACTTTACTCAGCGTAGGGGTTTAACTCCATGTGCTGAGAGGTTGGAAAGGTAATGGCCTCTAGAAACACTTGATGGAGGCCATGATCTAATGGTAGGCAGTATTGGATGCAAGTTAGACTAGGGTGAAAAGGTGAAGACCATTGATGAGGTAAGTGGCTATTCTGTTGTACAGTCCCAGCTCTGTATCGTGTAATTTCTCAAGATGGTTGAATAAATGAATTTACGTTGAGAATTTCCACCCATTTAGCCCAGTAGGTTAAGACCAGAAGAACAGTGCGACTTCCAAATGGCACCGTGGAGTCTTCCATGTCCAGGCTGGGTATACAAAGCCTGACTGCTAAGGATATCCACAATATATTCCCTCTTAATGCTTGGCTGTCTGTTTTGCAGAAGATCAGACTAGATTATAATAATGGTCCCTCTGAGCCTTAAACATTTATAAAGGAATGAGTAGACTTTGCCAGGAACTCAAGTGATTTCTTAACGTTACATTAAATAGCGTTTAACAGTATGGCATAACCTTAATGTATTTGCCGTTGGGTTAATGCTTTGGCGTTATGAATAGTGTGGAAAAAAGGTGTCTCAAAAATGCTTTTCTCTCAGAAGAAGAGACTTTTGAAGAATACGGAGTTTTTGTGCCTGAAGTTTTCTCTTTCCCCGTACTTTTTTGGCTTATTTTAGTAAAAAAAATCAGATATTTTGGAAGCAAAATATTGAGAGTCTACCTAAGAAACAACATAATTCTCCCTGCACTTCATTTTGGGTGTATTTGAGTTGGGGGAATTTATACTGAAGAAAATGTGGGCCTTTCAGTATCAGTATCAGCTACAAATCCCAAATATGTATACATTTTCAAAGCAGACTAGACTTTCTGGCTCACCCTACAGCATTAGGGGCTTGGTTACCCAGAAAAAATAATAATTAATAACCAATAATTGGAGTTAATTGGGTATGGTCAATTCCTCACTTAAATTATGCTGATTTATGTGAATTCTTAGACTTTAATGGATGCATTAATAATTAACTGCGAATTAAAAATAATCACAAGCGCGATTGAGAAAATATCTTCCCACTGGTTACTTTGTGATTCGGTTTCAGTTAAAGCCTTGGGTCCTCATTTCCAATCAGCCAGGGCTCGTCTGCTGCTCCTGGTGACATCACTGTGAATCTGGGGCGAGGTTCTTGTGAACCTCATGGTGTGACTCCAGATTTACACAGATCTAGCCCCAGGCAGAACAGAGTCCATTGACTAAAGCATTCCCTCATCTTCAAAAGGAATTGGTTTCATCTGTAATAAAATATCTTGGGGCAGCCGAGGCTAAGCCCGGTTATTTGGCTTCACTGAGGCTCTTTGTGCGAATGAATCTTTTTAGATTTGAGCCTCGAAGGTTGGAATCCATAAGCAACCTTCCAGAGGCTTCTCTGGGACAGACCCAGGCTGGGCAGAGCCTCTGCTAAGAGGCTTTTCATTCCAGCAAGATGCTGTTAAGGTCGCAAAAATTTGGTGGGCTTTTCGTAAGCACACGTATAAAAACTTACGTTTCCTAAATTCCAGAAGCTGTCAGATATGATGATGAGGTAGCTAGAAAGGGGAAGGGATGAGGTGTTTGCAACTCTGGTCTGTTTTTGCGAGGGATAGTTCTGGGATAGCTATATTTTCTTGTTGTATACAACAACACAATATTTTTTTCCAAATGTGGATCAATCAGTTACCTCATTAGTTTATTTTCGTAGTTACATGTGAAGTTGTTGGGCTCCATGATCTGAAAGGTCCCTTCCAACCGAGACAATTCTATGATTCTAGGTGATCAAAATCCCATGTTTTTAACTTAACTTAACTCTTACTCAGTTTAATGCTTGCTACATGGTAGGGTACACCGTATATCATTCTAGGACATAAGAGCTCTGATTTGTGTTTTGCCACTTGGTTAGGCAAGTTACTCATTACCTTTGTTTAGGTATAAATAAAAGGTATTTCTATGTTTGCCTTTGGGGCACAGAGTGGGAACTGTGAGCCAGTAAGTTCTGAATTAAAATATATGCCTTTGCTCAGTCCATTGGCACACCTCTTCCCCGTTCCTACATCTTGCTGCAAGAACAATATAAAGTAGCTCCAGGATGGGTTTACAGAGCCCAAGATTTTTATCTGATGGGTTATTTGCAGCCTTTTTATGTAAGGAAATGGTGGCATCATGCAGCTTTTCCTGGTTGATAGTCTTGGAAGTATCTGGTTTACTGTGTCTCAGTATCACTGCTGTTCAGCATGTGCAGGGAACACAGTGCTCCCAGAACTGCTGGATGGACTGGATGGAATGACTGGGGAGAAGGTGTCCAGGAGCAGGCTGCTGACACCAACAGGACTTGGCAGCTTTCAGTTTGCTTTCAAGTTGCTCCAAGGAGTGATCCTAAAGAATTGTCCCGGAGAAGTTCACAAGAGGAGCAGGCTGATCCAGCTGAGCTCCGAGCTCCTGCATCAAAAGGAAGCTTGCAAGAATTTTCTCAACATATCCATGAACAGCCATGTAGGGAAGACAGTGTTTTTTCCTCTGATTGAGTGGGATCCTCCCTAGACCTCTCACTGTTACCAAAACCTTTGTGTTCTCAGTATGTTTTGGGTGAACATACACTGCTCCATGGTCGTTCTCCCTGAAGAGAAGCTGGGGACAGCTTTCACTTATGTAGTATGACAACATTAAAAACAAAATTCAGATTAAATATCAAAAAACTTAACAACAGCTACATTTATTACAGTTAAGGCAGCCTGAAGAAACATCAGAAGCCCCATAGCATGGGACATGTAACAACTATGATATACCCAAACCTGGGAAAATACTGTGTAAGGAGTAATCTTTGATTGTTGTATCTGGATGATGAAGAAAAGGAACTGTAAGGATAGTCAGACGTTGGGGTAGGGGCCCAGAGGGGCTCAGAAGTCTCCGTCCCTAGTATGTGGTTGGTATTGCCCTTGTAGCATCTTGTTTATTGCTGTTTGTAATATTTGTCAGATTTTAGAGTGTTTGTGCCAGCAGGCTGTAGAGTCCTGAATGAGCTGTGAGTCAACTCCAATAACTAGGGTGGGATCAATACCTAATTCTATAAAGAAAATCTCTTGAAAAGGACAGGAGACCAAAGCCAGCGTTAATAGAGGCTTCCAGTGCACACCTCCGATTGCACGTCAGAGAGTTGTCAGGACCCCCGGTACAATTTACACGGCGTCAAAAACACAAACCTCAGCAAGTCCAGAAAGTGAAAGCAATTTTGGAATGATCTGTGTGCGCGAGAGCAATTCCCTCCACAAACTAATGCTTTTTACACAAATGATTATAAATAGAAGCCAAAATTTTGTCAGACCAATAGTGCAAACTTAACATATTGGCCCCTTGGTGTCATTTGAAGAAAATTAATGCAGAGGGCCAAAGAGACAGAGTCTGCAATATGTAATGCTCCGGAGACATCGCTGAGATTTTGTTCCTAGTGTAGCAGAAATAAATGCTCTTGGCAAGTCATAGGGGAGAAATAAGACATGTGCATAAGTAAGATTAATCAGTAAAGCCAGTGTCTATCTCATGAGTCATATCTGACATCAAAAAAGGCCAAGGTTGTTGCATGTTAAATTTGTGCTACTACAGGAAAGGAAAAATAGCAGAGAATCTGCTGTGCAAATTGTGCGATGGATTTGGGGAACGTGGAAGCACTAGTGAGAACGGGGGCAGGGGAAGAAAGAGGGGGGGCTTCTCTTCCTTCTCTCAATAGAAATCTAAATGTGGAACCGTGGCCCAAGCGAAATAGGTGACAATGCTCCCGTGGCTCTGCCCGTGGTTCGTGCTGACTGGGTTGCTGTGGAAGGGCTGAATTCCTCAGACTTCTGCCCAGGCCACCAGGGCCCGAGCCTTCAAGGCACAATCTGGCCCTACCAGTTTTGTGGAGTTGGTTGTCTGGGCTGGTTCCCCCAGGACTGAAATGAGAGACCTCCTGTGCTGAAAGCACTTGGGTCTGCCCAAGCTGAGCTAAAGTGGGCTCTGTAATTAAGGTTTATAATGGACTTAGACCCTTGGGGAAATGACCACCGGGCTCAGGAGGAGGGTGAACAAAGACTGGCCAAAGAGGCCAGTAGGAGATGGCCACACTGGTACCAACTGGTGGGAATCCTGGGCACCAGGGCAGGAAAGTGGATGAATTGGAGTCCCCATTTTGTTTCTATGGCATGATTTGGTATGGAAAGCCCTGTGGAAAAGCATTTGTTGCTGCAGTGTCGAAATGGAGCTGTTAAGCTGGAGTTTTGCCTTGTTCTCTGTGTTAAAAATTCTGTCCTGCTCCCTTCTAGCAGGGGAAAGGCTGACAGCCCCCCTCCTGCTCTTTAGGACAACTTTTCCCCCTTTTATTCAAGTCTCCAGTTTCCCCAGAACAGGAAAACCAAGTGGTACCTGAATACAGTTTAGGAGATCAACTGCTGCAGAGGCAGAATAGGATTCAGTAGAATAAAATCAGAAGGAGAAAAGGTTCCCTGTTTGTGCCACAAACCCATCCATCGTGAAGTGTTTCCAAAGGGCTATGGATGCGGATGCCAGCAGGGAAGAAACCATCAGCCATGGGATTCTGTGGGACAGGGAATGGGTGGGAGGTGCAGCGGGGCTGGGTGATTTAGCATTAAGTATCTTAAATAGAAAGTGCAGACAAGAGGGACTGGTGGCCAAATGCGTTGCTGGATATAAGATGTAAAAGTGGAGTTAAAGGTGAGGTTGTGTGTTAGTCATTTAAAGGTTAAAAATCATGTTGTAATTAGTTGTGCAGTCCCAGGAACTTCTGAATACAAATTATAGTGGTAAGGTGACCTGTCATGGTAAGAACATGCAATTAAAGCTTTTTTCTGCTTTCGAGTGACGAGGACGAAAACCCAATAAGGGTGACAGACCTAGTTTGAAAAAATCACTCTCCTTCAGCTAAGCTGCCCTGCAGTTTATGTCTTTGGCATAAAGACAAAAAGCTTTTATGTCTGTGTAGAGCCACTGCCTGCTCCTCGGATGCAGGGAGCCCCAGCAGAGAGCAAGTGCGTTGGGACAAAGCGCTCGCCCCGCGTTAGAGAGGGTCGGTGATTTGTGCCTCCCCGCTTTCTGGTCCAGTTTTGCATTGTCTCACAGCAGAGTCATCCTCTGCTCTGCAGCTGTCATAACACTTGCAAACCACCCACTCTTCACAGGAGCAATTACATGAAACCCAACCCCCGGCCCTATGTGCAAGCTGATCTCTCCCACCGCCCTCCTTCGGGCTCCAGAATCCCTTTGTTTTCCAGCGCCGTCACCTCTCTGGCAATCGCAGCAGACCAGCTTCATTATTTTCCAATTTGTGCTCCGGGGCTGTGAGACCTCAGACCTGCTGCCCTTCTCCCGGGGGAGTTCCACTTTGGCAGCTCAGAGAGGGTGCTGTCTGCTGGACCTTCCCTCCCCTGCCTCTTCTGGAGCCTCTTGCCGGCTGATTTATCTTTCTCCTCATTGTATCAAGCTATTTGCCGGCCATAATTTTTGCTTCTGATTTAATTGTCTCCTCTCTCCTCGGCAGCAGAACTTTGCCTTAGAGCTCAGATTATTGGTGCTGATTTATTTGAGCACTCGTTGCTGTTTACCAGGGCCCTCCTTCCCATTTCTGTGCTGCCGCATCAGTTATTGTGTCCCGGGCCAGTCTGGATGGAAGGGGAAGAGCTGGGACAAAAGAAGACCCTCCCATGAAGCGTCATTCGATTTATATTCTTTCATCCTGCGGTTTTTTTATCAGGAAATTTGCTATGGTGGGCAGATCTGTCCCGAGATGTTGGGGCTACAGTTGTTGCCATTTTTAACTTTACTTTCTCAACCAGTGTTTGATTCGAGCTGAGACGTTCTGATTGGGATTGGGATTTTGGTTGCTCTGAAGTTTGATGTTTGTATCCACTCGGTATTTAGCTATGAACTGCCTCCCACACACCCTCAACCCCACTAACAGATTTCTTTCTGGAAAAAAAAAAAATAATCCTGTTTGACCAGAACAGCTTTTCTGTTTCTCAGGAAACTTGTACTCAGGAAACACAGACCATACTGGCTGTTCAATTCACTTTATCACTGGTAGTTTAATTTAATTATCACTGATAACTTTTATTTATCCAACTTTACTCTGTGCAGCTGCTGCAAAAAGTCTCTGGAAAACTGCTGGAGCTGTAAATGCTCCAGAGACCTTCTGATGGAGATGGTTCCTCTTGTGGGTGACTGCTGGGGCGGTTCAAAGCCTTCCTGATGGCCAGGCAGGATCTGCACCACTGGTGTCACCCAGGTTACCTGCCCCAGTGCCTTTGCTGGGGGACTCTGCTCCTCTCCTAGCTCTGTACCACAGCCAGGTCCCTCTCACCTTGCTGGAGGTGGACACCGAGCAAGACCTTCCAACCTATTTGACTTCTAAGGAGCTCTTCCAGGAGAGCACCGGAGCCACGGAGCATGGTGGTGACCTGCGGTGTTGGACCTGCCCTGGGCCAGCCTCCCTGGGGACAAGGACAGTATTAACTTAATTTTTTATGCCCTCATGGTGTTTCCAATAAATGTAAATTGCAATTAGGCAAAATGTAGTGAAAAGCTACTTAAGATTTCTTTCTTGCTTCTCTGGCCAAAAACGTTAGCCAGCTCTAATAAAAGTCTTCTCCAGGGAGTTGCGTTTTGCAGTTAAAAGTAGGATTTTTTAGGCCAACCCTTGAAATCTAAATTTAGGCATCTAAATAGAGATAGCCTACAGATAAGACCAGGTTGGGGTAGGAACCCTCAGAAACAGAATTCTGTGGTCAAATACACACTTTCTGGACAAGGCGGCCACCTGTGGGGCTGTTGACGGAGTGTCACAAAAATACGGGCGCTGATGTAGGCTGGTCCTCTCCTGCCCCTTCTGTACCGAGACCCAGGGGAAAAAGCTGTTGTGAGTGATGTACTATAACTTTAACTTTAGGCTGATGCATTTTTTCAGCTCCATCCAGGCACAATGGCCAGGTGCCAGTTTGACATTGGTTTCTTGGGTCTGAGATGGTGCTGTTCTGTGAGATGGACCTTCAGGTGAGGTGTTGGTGGTTGTCTAAAGGATCAGAAAACACCAGTAGCTTGGTTATGCCATAAAGTCGCCAAACCTAGAGGTTGTTGGCAGGGAGGAAAATGACATTGAAATAAAGCACTGGGACCACCTGGACTGTCCTCCCCTCAGGAGCTGGTCCTTGGGTTGTGTATGTTCAAGCCCAAAATTTATGCCCTAAGAGTAAAAGAGGTGCCCCTGTGTCGGGTCTCTGGGTGTGCAGTGGGTCCCAGTGCTCTCCTGCTCCCCCCGGGGCCATGTGGCAACTGGGCATACCCTACTGGGCATTGCTGGGGGAACCACTGGGGGGAGGTCCAGCCTTCAGCCGTGGTATGTTTGACTTTGAGTTACAGAAAGCAAAAAAAATAGCAATACAGTGATATTTTCTGGCCAATAGATGGTGCTCTCCAGCTGATTTTGCGTCTTGAGAGGGAGTTTGGTAACAGTTTGAAGAAAGCCCTTTTGTACTGTCAACTCCAGTGAATTATTTCTGGACCAGGTTGATCTATCCAATTACGAAACTCTCTTCAGAGCAGACCTGGCCTAATTGACTAAGCAGATTTTTTTTTTTTTTCCATTTGCAATTAAGATTTTATTTTAACTTAAACAATGGTTAAGTAACAAAAACCATCGTCCCCCATGTACAGTGTGCTGCTGGAAGCCGGACAACTTCTGACTCTTTAAGTTGCACAATAATGACCTCGTACCAAATAGGCACAGAACATGTTCTTAAACATACTATCAAGTAGGACCAGAGCATGCTCTTAAACTCCCTGAAGCCTTAAATAATCAGATTGTGACAAATAAATACGACCAGGTGGTAAGTAAATTAGAGCAGAAAAGTTCTTCCTGGCACTGTATTGGAGATGGAGGTTCACAGCTGATTTAAGCTAATTGGCAGCTGTGCTGTGGGTCAACAGGGGGCTGTTGTGTCCCCTCTCTGCTGCCACTGGGCATTTGGCCACTATGGCCACTGGATGAGATGGATCAGGTAAACACAGACTTGTAGATGATCAAGCTGGTCCAGTCTGTCCCCCAGCCACTCAGCTGTCTGGCCTAAGGAGTATTTTGCTACTGTACTCTCCTGGTTTTGCATTTTTTTTTTTTTTCCATCAGCAGCCTGGGCTTACACTGCTCTTACGCAACTGCTCCTCAGTTTTACCTCATTTTATGGAGTCTTCTCTGACAGTACTTTGTTTAACACGCTTTTGTTGAGAGGCAGCATGTGTGCCTCCTGCTCTTTCTCCTGGCTGTGTCACCCATCCCCTTTCTCCCGCCAGCTCTGCTGTTTGTTGGGCCCATCTGAGACCTGATTCAGTTCACTGATGTGGGTGAAAATTACTGGTGGAGAGGGTCAGCAAGACCCTTTCCTTCTTTCAGCAGCAGTGAGCCCAGAGATCAGCTTATTTTTCTGAGGGAACTGCAGCCGGAGCCTTCAGGAACCTGATGTGGCTTGTGCTGAGGTTGACAGCAAAGTTCCTCTTGATGTGGGTACCACAGGAACAGCCTCTGGGCTCCGCTCTTGCATGTGGTGATAAGGAACGGTCCAGGCATAGGTTTTGTGCCTCCTTGGAGTTCAGCATACCCATCTGTGCTTCAGACAGCTACCTGTTGCCTGAATACGTCACCCTTAGGAAAGCAATATATTAAAGGAGTTCCAGCTGCTTACAGGGAGGCAGTATATCACCGGGGAGAGATGCGCTGCATCAAAGACGATGCTCTGTAAACGCTACAGCTGAGATTAACTTCCCGACTGCCTCTTGATTTACTTAGAATCACGGGCATGTGAGCTGCAACTTCCTTCCTTTGCTCTTCCTTGTCAGCAGGACCTGTTTAATGCAAAGCTAGGAGGTATGACGGGACGTTTCTCGATGCTTTGTTGGTGGTTTATGTGAGTCTCTCTGTTGGAGGTGTGGAGCACATCCTCCCTCGTTAGCTCAAGAGAAAGCATCCAATGTGTTCAAGCTGGCAGGAGTTTCTTATTAACTCCCCTTCCCCCCAAAGTGTTATCACAACGATCTAATGCGTTTTTATGGGTATGAAATCTTCCCCTGATTACCAAGCTGAAGGGAACATGAGAGCAATTTGTTCCGGTTAATAACCAGGAGGCTTAACTTGAAATAAGTTGGAACGAAAGCAAGTGTAAAGCAGATGCGGAGAGAAGTGAGTTGCAGTCTATTGAAGAAGTGCTTGAGGTTTCTTGTGCACATTTTTCTTCGAAACGAATGATAACACGTTGAGAGTGCACGTTGAACCCGTGGTGCTTTGTCCTTCCACCATGAAAGCAGTTATGTGCTGCTGGGGACAGGGAAAGGCCCTGCTTTGAGCAGCGTGTGTGGGAGCAAATAAAGATGGTGGGGTTGCACCATTGTAACTCTGGAATGGGCTTCTCTAGTGGATGTTTTGAAGGTGCCAGCTGAGAATAAATTGTTGCTTTATTTTATTTTTTTTAGCTCAATGGCCAATAATGAAAGTTCTTAAGACTATCTTGGGTTTTGCAAGACATTGTTTCTGGTTCTTATAGCCTGTGTCAACTGATAAACTCAGAGGAGGCATGTGGATTTATACCTTAGTTTCCGTCTGTCTGCAAAAGTAATAGATTAAAATGAAAACAAATTGTTTCTCTTGGTTTTTTTTCATTGTGGTTTTTTTTTTTTTTTTTTTCTCTATAAGATGTCTACTTGTTTTCATGCCTAGAAGGTTTGCATCCTCCTGATTCCCTGGTGATGTCCTAGAAGTAACTGGAAAGATTCAAGGACCAAGAATACAAGTTTATGGAGGTGAAGAGGGGAATTCTCCACGCTGTCAAGTCTTGCTTGCGTTATGATTTCCATGTTAGGGAGCATCAGTCACACGTCTGGAAAGACTCTCAAGCACAGAGCCTTGCTGATGGCAAACCCTGCTCTTAGCGCACGTTAATGGTCCTGTTGACTGTAGCTGCGGATTGCTCCGAGGCACGAGGATATTCGCTAGATTCAACAGAGTTTATGGATCATCTGCTCAGAGGCAGATGTTAGCGACCGCGCGTAGACCCAGGAGCTGGCTGGTGTTGACAGCTGGCTTGGTGTTGCCTCTAACAGCAGCGTTTTCCTAAGTATCGGGTCGGCGCCAGGAGGGGAACCCCAGCCCTGGTTGTCTTCGCAGCACATGCGACCAGCGCTTAGCTCTGTGTATTTTTGCTGTTACCTTACAAGTTCCCTGGTGCTGCTGTTCTTTGTCAGAGAGCTTAATACATCCCAGAGCACACCCCATCAGCGTCTGGGTCCTGGAGGCTGTGTGTCCACTTTGCAGTGTTTATTTCTCTGAGGCTGAGTGGGTGGTAGCCATAAGAAGGAGGCTACACTAAAAGCAGGGTGGTTTTGTTTTTCTCTGACATGCTTCTTCCTCATGTTTTATTCAACAGAGTCTAAAAGCTCCTCTCACGGGGAGATAGTTGTGAGGCATGGGGCCACATCCATCTTTTCATAAACCTCAGGCTTGACAGAACTTTTGCATGATGGCTCACACACTCAGGCCAAGGAGGCTACACAACTCTACCTTCCAGAAAGTAACAAATAAATATAAGCAACAGCAGCAGATGCTTTAAGATCAGCATTTTGCTTTCTGCCATCTCCTCTTCATCGAGGGTAACGTCATAGCTACTTGTCTTGCCAGCCGAACCACAGTTGGCCCTGGTGGGATCTAGCCAGCCTAGATCATCCCTGGTCTCCACGGACTCTGCTAGCTCAGATCCTGAGTCAGCACACAAGGATTTATTGCCACCAGCAGATTCAGGCATTTTGTTAAATCATCAAGATTTTTTACTATCCAGGTGGGAATGGCCAGAATTACTTGGCTGCTATAGATCATCTATTTGCCAATTATTCCGATGAATTATAGATATTAGCAGGCCTGCAAGACCAGTGGTGAAGCAGAGCTTGCTTTCTTCCAGCTCATTAAGACATTTAGCGTTGCATTACTCTCCAGTTCACCTCAGATATGTAATAATCTGACCATCTCTGTTTGTCAAGGGCTGAACCTTTACTGAAACACAAATCAACCATGGCTTAGTCACCATTAGAGGTATGGGCTATTACATTTATTTAACAGAAGGAACATAAATCTAGGTAGTGCTGTGGGAAAGCAACTTTTATGGTAAGGCCACCTTCTACTCTACACTTGGTTAAAGCAGTGGCTCAAGAAATAGTCATCAAGCAGAAGGAATTGATTGTTCCTCAGATACTGAGAAGTCCCAGCTGCTCCAGGCGAGGCCATGAGTAGGAGTGTGATCTTTTTGCTCATATAGTGGCCCTTTCCCCTGCTCCCTCTGCAGCAAGGGACATCTCTGTGGATGCAGAGACAGGGAGGGTGGGAACCAAAGGGGACACAGCATATATCTATGGACAATCTGCATGGTGAGGGACACTTTTTCTGCAGTGTGTGGTAATGGCTGGTGAATGTTCCATGCTGTAGAAGTGGTTCCTTTCAGAAAGCTTAATGGATCACAGATTCTATGGTGGTCCTGAAGATTTGTTTCCTGAAATGATATTTTCCCCACTTTGCCTACCCACTCTTTGAGAAAGAGTTTCTAATATTGTTGAGAAGTTGCCCAGGGACATAGGAAATTAAATCTGTTGGTGGGACATTCCTATCCTGATAAGGACGGCCTTGCTAGAACTTTATTCAGTAGAATACTGAATAGGTACCGCAGTGGACCTGCTGACCCCGCTCCTTGGCCCAAAAGCCAGACTCAGAGTTGAATAACTATGAAATTTTTGGCTCAAGCTCAGCTTTTCTGTTTCTTTTATAAATAGGAATCAGGTAATTGTTCAGGAGACAGTGGCTACGTCACCAGCCCTGACCTTTTACATTCAGTCCAGCACCCGTGGAAAGCATTGCCTGATCTAGCCCCGCTGTGACTGAGGGAGAAATAATGTAGAGAGGCATTTTTAAATACAGAATGTGATGTTTCGTATGTTTCAAACTGCTGTTTTTCTGGTACAACAGCAATGCTCTGGAGGGACAAGTAAGCCATGTAAATTTTAAGTAAGATTAATCAACACCCTTTGCTTCTACTCACTGAGCCATTCTTCACCTTCAGCAACACCATGCAGTTGTAATCTGCTCCTCAAGTTCATCCCACAGTTGGTCCACAGCAAGTCCCCAGACCTGCAGTACATCATTAGCTCTGGCAGCGTGTGGGTAAACATCCTCTGGGAAACGAAAGCTGAAGAAAATGCCCGGTGTTTTTGTTGCTGGGGGAACCAGAGCGATGTTTAATCTTCCATTTCCTCCATGGAGAAGTGTTCAGCTGTGACCCAGCGTTATTGTCATCTGGGAGATTTGAAAATGTTTACTAAGTCTGGTGTCGGAAATGGGAGTGAAAGGGATGTGATGCAAACTGGATCTTCTTGGGTTAGGCTCGAGCAGAGTTACGACAACTGAACTGGGGATCCTAGATCAGAGGTTGCTGGATGAGAACGTAGCTCTTTTCTGCAGCTGCCTTCTTGATGTCTACAGTTTGACCTCTGGGAGAGGACCTTGGCTAAGGTGTGAACGTAGAACAACATCAGAAAGGTCAGGCAGGCCTGGCATAAGTGTTGATGGGTGTTGGTAGGATGGTTTCTGCCCTTTCCGTCACTGGGACAGGTCTCCTGCGTGGTTTAACTTCACAATATGGTGTCTGAAAAAACGAAAGAGATGGTTTTGAGTGAGAAGGCAATTTAGTTAGCAACGTTTAGTCCTAGGTCTACTAAACCAGCAGTTGTTTCTGTTGCCACTGGTTATGTTTGCAGCTGCCGAGGCACTGGGCAACCACTCAAGACTTAATGGAGACTGCAGAGGTCAGAAGCTGTTGGGAAAGCTCCGAGGCTGCCCTGGGTGGTGGTGCGAGACCCAGCCGTGCACAGGCTCACGCACACACTCTGGCCAGCACTTTACAGTGTTTCCCAAAGGGCTGGGCAAAAAATAACTTGAAAAAGGAAATGGTGCTGTTGAGAGTATTTTCAGAATGCAAAATAAACTCTGGTCCAAGAAAAGGTATTACTTTGGAAGGAAGCCAGAAAGCAAATGCAGCCATGACCTGCAATGACCACGGCTTCTCTCTTCTGATCCTGGCTGGCTTCTGGCCTCCTTGGGGAGTGCGGTATGGATTAAAGAGATGGCCAGCAGCTTCTGTTCTTCTTTATCTCTAGAGCAACAAGATCAGACTGTCAGGGTACTGGGCTTGACCAGAACCTTGGCTTGGTGAATAGAGAGCCCGAAAAAAAAAAAATCACAGCCTGCCCTTAGAGGCTTCCTTGTGAAGGGGAGGAGGAGGAATGCTGCAGGAAAATGTGCTCACTGAACAAGAGCAAACTTGTAAGATCCATTTCTTCTCCAAATGCAAATTCACTATACTCAATCAAGGATTGGGATATTCTATTAAGTGTCCTGGTTTCAGCTGGGAAAGAGTTAATTTTCTAGTAATCGCTGTGAAAGGAATGTCAATAATACCTATTGTTGCTAAGTGATGTTTACACTATTGAAGGACTTTATTCAGCTTCCCCTAGAAGCACAGACAGAAGGAATGAATGGCCAATGAGATATTCCATACCATAGATGTCATGCTCAGCACATAGTATATATCTGTAGTTAGAAAGGCTGGTGGAAATACTTCTAAAGAGTATGAAATAGTTGTTTTGATAAGACACCTTTAAAAAAAATAATCTCAACATGAGCAATTTCACCTCGATGGGTCAGGCAGAGTGTTTTGTTGTCTGTGTCCTGGGAGCGAAGGACTTTTCAGAGCCCTGACAAACAGCGCACACCCAATTTTATTGGAACTGATTAGCCACCAATGGAGGAGTGCGGTTCCGAATGATGTATTCCTCTCTCTGCACCCAAAGAGCTGCCCCTCGCTACACATCTGTCTCTTATTATGCATCTTGAACTTTCAGGCAGCTGTCTTACAGGTTCATTTTCTGTAGGAACTCAGGAAATTACTCAGGAAAGCCACTGACACTACCTACCACTTACTGCCAGATCTCTTTCACTCCCCATGTGAAGAAGCCTATTACCGGGAACCGCTGGCACGCACCGTGGTCGCTGGCAGCCCAGCAATTAGAGTGGAATTTGTAAAGAATGATTGCAATAGTCCCTCAATGTTACCAATTGATGCATATTCTCATGGCTTATGGAGCCCTCCCCAAAGACCATGGGCCCTCCCCTCCTGCCGACAAATAATAAGGGATTCTACAAATTGCATTGGGATCACAATGGCATTGATTAGGTGGAAGGGAGATAATATATGAAGGAGGATGTAAAGTGATACTTGCTTGCAGGTCATTAGTACAGTGAGAGAGTTGATTGTTACAATATTGACTCAAAATGTTGGCATTGGTTTTTGCTGCACGGAGCAGCCTTCGAAGTACTGCAAAAAACCCGACTGTTTCACTTTTTATTCCATTTTAATCTGGAAAAAGATAAGTGACTTGGAACAACTGAAACTCATTGCTTGTCTGGTTATTTTCCTGACAAAAATGAATTAAAGGACAAAAGGCGGTTCCTTAAGTGCCTTGCCAACAGCTATACAGTAATTGCTTCCAAAGGGCATGCAGCCCACCAGTCTTGACCTGAATGAGAATTTAGGGCTGCTGGTGATGTTGGTTGACTCCTCCCTTTAATTCACAATGTACTGTTTTGAGCTATGATCTCATCAGATCTCAATGTGAAGCAAGAGTCAATCATGCCAAACCTTGGATAGGAAGCAGACAAGAGCAGGTGTTTCAGGAAATGGTGTTGGTTTATTGAGATATTTTATTTATTAAATCAGCGTTCCAGCAAAGTTCTACAGTCACTATGCTACCGAAGCTGCTTTGGTGCCAATATAAACACCAAAGTCATAGAATCATAGAATTGCCCAGGTTGGAAGGGACCTTTCAGATCATCTAGTCCAACCATCAACCCAACACTGACAAAACCCATCACTAAACCATATCTCTAAGCATCACATCTACCCATCTTTTAAATACCTCCAGGGATGGTGACTCCACCACTTCCCTGGGCAGCCTCTTCCAATGCTTGATAACCCTTTCAGTGTAAAAATGTTTCCTAGTATCCCTATTGGGGTGTAAGTAAAGGGAGGGCCATCTGCGAGAGAGAAGAATTCATGGACCCAGTAACAGTCATCTGGCTTTTAAAGCTTTCCAAGATTTCCTGGAAGCTAGAAAGCTGTAATCAACCAACTCTGAGCATTGGACAAATGCACAGCAGTGTTTGGGTTGGTTTTTTTCACCCCCCTTTTCTTTTCTTTTAATTTAAAAATTATTTGTTAGAGAGATAGACTAAATTAAATCAAATTGCCAAAAAACCACAGGGGAGCTCTAAGAGGTCTTTTAAAAACTGAGTACGTACAGCTTTAGCTCCCATTGGTTGGGCGACTTTGGAGTCTTTAATCTTTGTTGCTGTTTATTTTTCATAGCTGTCACTCCCTGTAATTCTAATTATTGGTTTTGTTAGTGGAGTCATGAGCCTCTGTTGGCTCAGAGGCTGAAGCTTGGGAACCTTAAGTTGACTGGCTGAGTCGTGACAAGTGCATATCACTCCAGTCTCCACAAACTCCTCTGCAGGATTTGAAACAGCCTTGACAATTACTTGGCCAGCTGAAAAAGAGACAGTACCAAAATTAATAAAATGTGTTCCAGTAAAGCAATTTCCTTTGCCTTTCCCTGTCCTGCTTCCCCACTTTATTTCACCTTTTGTCCCCACAGAAGTTCATTTTAAAATTAAGGAATGTGTGCTACGTGATACAGCCTCGGGTTTTCAAGCGAGCCTGGAGCTGAAATCAGAGAGGGAGTGGGAATTCAGTTTGGCCTCAGCACTTGCCAAGCGTGTCACGAGCCCGCAGACGATGCGCAGCCACCAAGGTGAGCTGAGGAGGACATGTGACATCGCAGATGGAGCAAGGGCTCCTGAGTGGCCCCGGGTCCATCACCTAAGCAGTATGTGAGCTGCCCTTTCCCTGCAGGCTTGGGACCTTGCAGTTCCCACCAGGGCTGTCCAGACGATGCTGCTTTTTGGTAGTTTTTGAAGCTCTACACAAAAAATGTGTTTCGGGTTACCTTTTCAGCGTTCCCCTTGAGGAAGCAATCTTACGTAAAAAAGTCTTTTACCTCCCCTCGCAGATGTGCTGCTCCTTATGAGGAGGTGGAAGAGGAAGTGGGGTGTAGGGGGAGCTGGAGTGAGGTGGATCTTCTTGGGCTGATGTCCTACATTCCTGACTAAATTCCAAATACCCAGTAGAGAGGACAAAGACTGGGGGTGATGCTGACTTCCCATGTAGGGGGTTCAGCAAAACTCCCTTGATGGTGATGGTGACAAAGAGCAAGCTCAGAGGGTCACTGGATCATGGCTTAACAGTGACTTTGTGTGTCGACCCCAGTAATCAATTCTTGACTGTCTGTACCTCAACTCTTGGCCACAGCGTGAAGATGTTTGCTAGGTTTGGTCCATCTTACTGAGATTGCCTAGGTTGTCCCAGTTGTCTATCCAGATACAGCTCCCACCTGAGGAAGTATCTCCTCACATCAGAGAGCCAATGAAGATGATGTCCTCTGTAACTGTAACCTGCAATTTTTGCACTTCACTGCAAGCTCAGCCACTGGCTTCAGCAGAGCACCTACTGCTGGTACAGGACAGTCCAACAAAGAGATCTTTACTGAGGACATCTAGAGGTCCAACAGCCAATGTCTGCCCCCACATTACAGTCCTGAGCGTCTAGTGTTAGGTCAAGCTAGATCCCACATTTGCTCCTGCTCCCCTGGCTGTATGAAGTGGGCTCATGAGTTGTTATTTTTCAACACTACCAAAGCATTTGGGGATTCTCAAGGAATCAGAGGGCGGACCAACAGAAATCTGAACACCTACAAGGAACTTTTTAGCTGAGTTGGGTTATTTTGCTTACTTATGTGTTGAACACTCACAGCCCTAGGCAAGCGGTGATGAAGAGCAGGCTGGACAAACAACTAATGCTGCTAATATTGACCCAGAGCTCCGTTTAGCTTTGCAGCCCCCTTTAAAAGGAAGCAATCAAAAGAAAGTGCTATGGGATCCTGAAGACCGCTTGTTTGTTTTTTCACATGCTGCTCAGCTTGGGAGGTGAAAATATCCATCAGTTTGATTTCCTCTTTCTCAGGCATCGGTCAATCGTTGATGGCTTTGCATTTGCGGTGCTGGAAAGGGCAATGTTGAAATGCACCTTCAAAAGATTGTGAAAAACATTCTGGTTGAAGAAAGTTTCTGACGCTTTTTAAAGGGTAGTTTTTTCCTTTCCCCCCCCAGATCATTCTGAGACTTGTTTTAAGACTTTTTTCTTTAATAACTGGATTAATCCTATATGTGATTGTCACTCATCACCTCTGGTGACCCACAAATTGTCTAGCAGGTAATTTTCCAGTCTACAAAGTGGATTTTGCAAAGCTTTTGTGGCATGATGATGCTTTCTAGGCAATGGTATATAAATGCCATTTCCAAGTGAGACTGCTGTTATTATTCCCAGATGTTCCAGTTCTTTGGTTGCCTAAATATAGTTGTTGGTGAGGGGTTTTAGGCTTTCAGGGCAGAAGGTCAGCTTGAAAGGGACTTAGAGTTGTAAAGTAAGCAATTTCTGGATTTTGAGCCTTATCAGCTCTCACTTTGAGTGTGATGGGAAAGCCTTTAAGCTGCTTTTGTCGAGCTTGGGAGATAAAACTGGCAGTTCTAGGGTCTATCTCATAAAAAAAAAATTGCTGAGGTCTGAGTCAGATTGGTTCACGAGTTCCATTGGTGTCATTTTGCCCCACTGTATTGACATCAGTAGAGCTACCGTGATTTGGTCTTTAGAGGTGCTGGCAGCATCAGGAGAAGTATTTTAGCTTTAAATGGAAAATGTCAGAAATACACCCACCTCCCCATCTTGTCATGCGGGGAAAGAGCAGGTGAAGAGACGATGCCTTCTTTGGAGCCACAGCATCCACAGCCTTCATTTGAAGTGACAAACTGGGGCTGAGGTGGAGTCAGCAGCAGAACTTTGGATTCCAGTGAGTCCAAGGGAAAGCTGCACCCAATCTGATGAGCTGCGACTTAATCTCGTGTCACACTTCAATATTTATGTCCTGAAGGCTCTTTGTTTAAGGGAAAATATTGTCCTTTTCCCATCATGACTGTCACATCGCCATCTGTGCTAGCTGGGTTTGCACCTTTTACGTGTCATAAAATATGTGCTTGTTGTAGTTCGATATGCCTGAGCATAATAACAAGGTATGTGCAATGAACAGCACTGTAGGAAAAATAGATTGTGATCTTGTCATTAAAGAAGGCAATGAATGTGTGGAAAAGGCCCTAGTCTTGGCCAAAGACCTTATTCTGACTCCCACATTAAAAGAGCACTGACTTCGTCATTCTGATGCACCTCGTTAAATCTGAACCTCAGCTTTAATTTTACAGTTTCTTGTCTCATCTCATTTTGAGGATCCTTCTTCCTGTCTCATTTGTAGTGGGGCATTCTCTAGTTTATTTTAAAATCTTCTCTTGTAGAACTGTAACTGGACCCCTCCCTACCTGACCCTTTCTCTTCCTCCTGCATCTCCCTGTGAAACAAGGCAGCTTTTCACCTACAAACCAAAGAGGGTTAGCCCGAGAATCTGGCAGAATCACTTTCCTTTCAGTCAAAAGGTTATGATAGAGACTCTATTTTCTACAGAAAGCACGCATATTTCATGTACTCTAAAAATTTCACTTACTCAAGGACCTGACTTCTGTCCAGGAAAAGAATTCTGACAAATTTTTCAACCAGCCCTAATTTTTCTTCATCGGGAGTTTTTAACCACCCCTAATTTTTCTTCATCAGGGTTTTATTTTCTCCTCCACCGTTTCTCTTTCTATAGCCTCTTGAGCAAAATAAGATCCCTATAAACATTTGAGTACTAGATGAACTTTCCAACCTATGGTATTTAGGTGGATTAAAACCAAGGTGAAATAAGTTTGCCGGTGCCCTATTTTTGACAACTCTGGCCTAGACGCTTCCTTTATAGGTCAGTAAAAGCCTTGTTACATGTTTGTGGAGTCAGCAGAAAAAGCTGGCTTTCCTCATAGCCTGAACCCCTGCAATCCTGAAGCTTTCTGAAGTCACTGAGATAAAGACCAGGCCCTGAGAGAGAGCATGGAAAATGCACTAAATGCACAGCTCTGGCCCTTGGATTCATCAAAATCTTTTGAAGCAAGTGGCAGAGGGGGAGGAAAAAATAGAATCCTCCACCCAGACCACACCAGAGAGCTCACCATCGCTCTCGGCTCTGAATGCTGCCCTCAGGGATGAATTCTGGTCTGTCCCCATCACACCAGGACACGCAACACCCATGGCCGAAGCCCAGCCCGTGAGGCCACCTGAGAAACGTGCCAGGCTGGGGAATGAGGAAAAGCTGTAGGGCTTTTTATCCACAACTGAGGACAAGGTTCCTCCACCCCTTTTCTGCCCGTGGGGTGTCAGAAGGTGTCTATATATGCAAATATTTTTAAGTCACTTACTTCCTTCTAGCTGGTATCTAAGGACCACAGGTTTGGTCACGGTGTGGGATGCGCCTGCAGTACTTTCAGGGTATTGTGTAGCTTTCAGTCTGTCCCTCTTTATCTTGCCTGAACAGCCCAATCTGGTTTCACCATGTTTCTTTTTCTAGCCCAAGGCTTTTTCTCCCTCACGGGGTATTGTTTCTGAGGGGAGCTGGGACACAATCAAGTAGGAGAATGCAACCCACACCTGGGAAATGCCTGTGGTCTGTTTTAACCGGACTTATTCCCTGGCAGACATGCGGTGCCTACTCAGTAAAAACAGTTTCTGGGGTACACGAGATGAAAAGAGTTTCTCTATGAGAAGATTTCTGGTAATTTAATCACTTCTACCTACCATCCAAGCGCTGCTAGCGGAAACGGTTGCAGTTTTCGGCTAACTTGCTGCCAAGACTGAATGGGGCATGCGGGGAAATTTAATATATTCCACCTCGGTGATTTGTGTTCAGCTTTGCAGCCGTTCAGTGGGAGCTGCATGGCTGCCTGCTCTCTGGCAGCGCCGGTTTCCATGGCAGCTCCCGTGTCAGCTATTTTTTTCACCCGTGCTTGGTGAGTTACCGGGCGGCACGTGTTGCCGCGTCTCGCAGCCCGCGCCCCGGTCCTCAGGAAGCCTGCGGCTCCACCGCCAAGGAGCAACCCCCGGCCGTGAGGAACAGGAGAACAATGAGCGCTCCGTGTAGGAAAGGTGGGGAAAGCACGCCGGTATGTTAAAAATTTGGATGTGTCACATCAGAACGCAGCTGGCAGGAGGGACAGGCTGGGGGAGCCTTGGACTCGAAGGAGCTGGTTTTTTGGCGATGGTTTTCTGTTGCTTCGTGAACTCACCAGCGTTATGATTTCCAGTCTCCGCCACGTTCTCCAAAACCCCTCGTCAAGTGCCGCCTGAGGGCTCTCTCTCACGTGCATGTCCTGCTTCGTTCCCATGCCCTGACTTAAGCTCCTTACTCCTGCCAGGAAGACATTTCTAAAAACACCAAGGGGGAACTGTCCCAGGCTGGGCACTTCTGTGCACTTCTGTGGATGGAGAGCAGCCCTGAGGAGAAGGACTCGGGGATGTCAGTGGATGAGAAGCTCAACGTGAGCTGGCAACGTGCGCTCGTAGCCCAGAAAGCCAGCCCCATCCTGGGCTGCATCCCCAGCAGCGTGGCCAGCAGGGCCAGGGGGGGATTCTGCTCCGCGCTGGGGGGACACCCCCCCAGTGCTGCCTCCAGCTCTGGGGCCCCAGCACAGAGACATGGAGCTGTTGGAGCGGGGCCAGAGGAGGCGACGAAGATGCTGGGAGGGCTGGAGCCCCTCTGCTGGGAGGGGGGGCTGAGAGAGTTGGGGGGGTTCAGCCTGGAGAAGACAAGACTCCGGGGAGACCTTGGAGCCCCTTCCAGTCCCTCGAGGGGCTCCAGGAGAGATGGGGAGGGACTCTTGATCAGGGAGTGGGCTGATGGGATGAGGGGGAACAGTTTTAAACTGAAAAAGGGGAGATTTAAATGAGATATTAGGAAGAAATTCTTTGCTGTGAGGGTGGTGAGAGCCTGGCCCAGGTTGCCCAGAGAAGCTGTGGCTGCCCCATCCCTGGAGGGGTTCAAGGCCAGGCTGGATGGGGCTTGGAGCAACCTGGTCTGATGGGAGGTGTCCCTGCCCAGGGCAGGGGGTTGGAACTGGATGATCTTTTATGTCCCTTCCAACCCAAACCATTCTATAATTCATTCTATTATTCTGTGATTCTGTGCACGCCTGTGTTGGGTCAGGCTTGCTACCCCGGCTGAGTTGTCCCCATGTCTGTGGGGGAACCTCTCCTGGGAGCAGGAAGGTGCCCAGCCTTGTTTCTCTTCCCCTCCAGCCCATAGGCAGCTCGGGAGGAACAGTGGCTCTGGTTTCTTTCAGGGGGTTCCCCTGCTGGGAGCCTCCCACTGTGAACCTTTGGCAGATGAGGCGGGTGGGATCACATGGAAGCATCTCTGGCTGAGGCTTCCTTGAAGATTTTCTGCACCTGGGCAGGGCACAGGCCACTCCAGAAGGTTGCTGAGTTGTTCTCTGAGAAGAACGTACCAGAGGATGGAGGTCACTGAGAATTTGCCTGAATAGAACCTGGGGGAAGTCAAAAGCCAAGCCTGCAGCGATGCATGGAGCCCGGGGTGTACGTGCTCGGCCTGAAATAGAGCAGCCAGAATTGGAAACGGTCCTTTTGGCCAAGTCCCCCAGAAAGGAGCTTTCCGAAATGGCATAGATGTGCTGGCCGTGCGGTGGCTCTTGCTGGGTCGGAAGGGAAAGCCCGGCGCTGCCTCCCTCCCAGTAACGCCCGGTAATTAACGCTGCAGCAGGAAATAGGTGGGAGATTAACAAAGCGGATTGTGTGGCCCCGTCAAAAGGAGCCCTAATTCCCACCCAGTCTGATTATTCCTGCCATGGACTAAGCCCCGTTTCTTGCTTCCCCTTTCAAATAAGGTTAACACCTTCAAAAATTCGGAACTTGCCAGAGACCTGCAGTCTGCTGGAGACAGTGGTTTCCCCCTCCCCTGGGGGTTTCTGTGCAGCGTTAGGAGTTGGCAGGGTTCAAGGGTGGAAGGGATCCCGGTCTTTAGACTGAGAGGGGAGCAGAAAGACAACTGATGGAGAGCAGCGTTCCAGCCTGGGATGGGCTCATTTGTCATCTGCCAGGTACCTGTTAGATCTTGCAGTCCCTGGGAGTGAATTTGTTAAAAAATGTAAAGCTTTCTGGTGTCTGAAGATCAGCAGAGCCCGATGCAGGAAATGTCGTGTACCTGAGCAACCTCAGATAAATTAAAGAAGTAGAGATTGCAAAACAAACCACTTAAAACCCAATAGCCAGTCAGGAGCTGTTTCACACCCAAAACTGTGTCCTCTTCCCTGGCACCAAGAGAGCCTTGGTTTTGTGTTCCCCACCTCCCACGCTGCCAGACTTGCTGCTGGCCCAGCTCCAGAGCAGAGATGCAAAGTTTGGGACAACTATTTGTGGTTAAACATGGTTGTTGAGGGGTCCTGGGTCTTCCAGTGAGCCTGCACCCCATCCTGGTCCTCAGTCTGCCAGGCAGCCATACCCTCCTGGTGGAACTTGTGTCCCAGGTTTGGGAAGCCTGTGGGCAAAAAGAGTCCCCTGGGCACTGGAATTTACATAATTTGTGTTAAAGTCTCTTAAAATTCTGTGTGTGTCCTGCCTGGCAGCTTGTAACATGGAGGCTATATCCTGGCATGGTCAGGGGCAAGGTCTAAGGCATCCTCTTCTTGGGGAACCTGGCAAGGTGCTGCCCCATGTGGGTGCTGGGGCAGGATGGTGCCAGGGGGATGCTGCTGTTGGAAAAAAACAGGATTTACCACAAAACCTACCCACACCAGATGCCAAGAGGGGCGAGGAGAGGACAAACATCTCAGAAAGGAGTGGGGTGCTTGGGGGCAGAGCAGCATGGTGAGGTGGAGCTTGGTGGAAAAGAGGGTTGAGACTGGGGGGACAGGGACTGCTGGTGGGAACGTGGGCGTGTGGGAAGGAGGCTTCATTTCACCGTGTCTTATCCTCGGGGCACTTGGCATCGCGGTCACAAACTGTACGTGGCAGACCCCCCCTGGACAAGCTGGGCTGGGGAATCTCTATTCCCTGTCTCTGTGCTCAGGTTGGGAGCCCAAAATCACGTGTGGCTGCAGCTCCACCCGGACAGAGATGTTTATTTTTGAAGCAGCTGGGAGATGCTGTGAGAGAGGTGGGCAAAGTTCAGCTGGGATTATTTTTAATACCCTGTGTCTAGAGGGAAAAATTCAGAGTTCCATTTGATTCGAGCTGCTTTTTCCATCCCAAACATGTCTGCTTATGTTGTGTGAAGTAAAAACTGTGCCATTTTTTGTACTTCCCCATCCATTTCCACTCTCCCCCTTTGGCTGCCCCTCAAAATGCCCCGTGTGGTGCCAAGCCTCCCACCGTGGCAGACGATGCACGGTGCCTGGTCGGCAGGAGGACCCTGCCCCACTCTCCCTCCCTCTTTTTGTGAACTTTATGGCTTGTTCCCCATCTGCTGCGCAAGATGGAGTCTACCTTCTCGCAGGCAATTCGTCATCGTACTTGGTGACAACGCAAAGCTCTCCTGTTGAGGTGTCCGAGTGTGTCCCCTGGCTGAGATACTACTTTACACAAAGCTTGGGGAATTAAGTGGTATTACTGGATTTATACCGGGATGTAAGCTTTGCTCTGGACCCTCTGCCAGGCTCTGGAGTGACTCAGTAAGTGTGGAGTCAGCAAGCGGGCAAGGCTGAGAGGTGGAGGGACCTACACTCACCTCCTCTAGCCTGTGTGGGGCTTGGGCTGACTCACTTTGGCTACTCCTGGCCTTTGGTTCCCTGGCTGTAAAGTGTGGCTGGCAATCCTGCCCTGCCTCCTAGGGATGCTGAGGAGCTAAAGGCATGGATGTTGGCATTGCTTGGTATCACTTGCTGCACTTGCCGTTAAGGAGAGCTGAGTAAATAGTAGTTGGGGGTTGATGAACAACCAGATTTTCCCTTCACTCACACCTCCACCTTCTGAAACCGCTTGGATGTTACCATTTGCCCTGATATTTATAAGCACTTGAGTGTGTGTGTATGTGTGTGCATGTGTGTGACACTACAGCATCCCTCTTACTGGATTCAAAACAGATGTGGAGATGACAATTTGATCCCCTCCTGCTCTGGCTGAGATGAGTGGGTGGAATCTGGGCTGTAGCTCACAGCAGAGTGTCCAGCCAAGAATCTCCAGGCCTCTCTCTGACATTAACAGGACCCCCTGGAAGTTTGGGAAATTTTGCTATATCACTGTGCAGCTGGAGAAGCCAAAGTACATGAAACGGCGTGGAAGGACAAGCTGGAGCATGGTCTGTGAGCTTCTCTTCCCTGGCCAGACCACTAGATGGAGACGTCCCTATCAGATTCGTGAAAAATGCAGGTATTTCTGAAGATATCTTTCCCAGTGGTTTCTCAAGGACCTGCCAGTGAAAGTGCAGAGGTTCTTCCCACTGGTTTCCCAACACATTAGATCTGGACAGTGGTATGGGAAGGGGCTTCTTGGTCTGGTGGCAGGGTATGAGGAGCAGCTTTTAGAAGGACTGCTCATTTTGAGCCATCTCAGAATGAGTTTACTGAGTACCCTTTCTCCTGCGATAAGAAGAAATACAGCAGAGCTCACCAACATCTCCCTCACTGGTGCACAAGGGTCCTCTGCTGCTCTGCAAATCGCAGGGAGCCCAGAGGGGCATCTAGCATTTTGCTCCATCCTGCCTCAGCACAGAGCGTCAAAAATCTGGATTAGTCTTTGCCCAGAAACTTAATTTTGCTTAGACAAGAATTCTTCAGTTTTGAGAGGTGAGGCAAGGAAGGCAAATATTGCTCTGTGACTTCAGCTGTGCCTGGTGGCTATTAAATCTCACTAATGTACATCTGACCTTACTTGCTTCTACTCTCTGGACTCGTTCTTCAAGTAGAATGATGTTAATGACCTTGACTTGAATCCAGTTCTTCCTTTCCCCTTTTCTTCCCCTTTTTCCCTAGTCCTGACGATGTGGTCAGACATAAACTCTGAATCAGCATCCAGTCACACACTGGTATGTCTGTCCCTAACGTTCTGCAGAGCTTCAGGCTCAGCTGGTTGAGGTTGCTGTGAGTCACTGCAGGAGGATGTGCAGCTCTGATCCTTGGAGGAGCAAACGCTGGATGTTCTCTGCCTCTTGAATCCCAACGGTAAGCAGTGGCAAATGCACAAATTCTGTCTGTTCTTATGGAGGGTGAATCTTATGTGTACCGGATCCCAGATGTTAGAAGTGTAGGGGGTGCAGGTTAGCTGGCCCCCTGGGATACTGGCCTGTGGCATGTTGGTGTCCAGTTCTGAGAAGTGCTAATACCACAGACGAGGAGTTGTAAGGAGTGTATGGCTTCCAGTACCTGATTTGGCTACAAACCCAGTAGCTACATCTTACTTCACAGAAACCAGGAAAATAAAACCACAGAATCATAGAATGGTTTGGGTTGGAAGGGACCTTAAAGATCATCGAGTTCCAACCCTCCTGCCCTGGGCAGGGACACCTCCCACTACACCACATTGCTCAAAGTCCTGTTCAGCCAGGTCTTGAACCCCTCCAGGGATGGGGCAGCCACAGCTTCCCTGGGCAACCTGGGCCAGGGTCTCACCACCCTCACAGCAAAGAATTTTTTCCCAATATCTAGTCTAAATTTCCTCTCAGTTTAAAACTGGTATAAATTGGCCAGCTGTCACTAAATATAGGAAACAAGTGAGGGATGGAAAAGTTTGGGAAGGTGCTGTTGTAGGGCATTCAGGAAAATGCTTGTTTTGAGTTTAATTTTGCTTTTAAGGCAAAGGGGGAGACTTCTGAAAAAGTGGTGTTTGAGAGTTGAGATTAGGTACCAGGGCCTGTGCAGCCCATTTCCCCATCCAGAGGTGAACGGGTGTCAGTGGAGGCACACAGAAGGTCCTACAGGGACCAAGCACAGAGCTTGCTTTCACGGGTGCATGTTAGCTGGAGATCCTTGAAAGGCATAGACGTATCTGGATGTGAAAGATCAAATCTTCTTCCCTACAGGTTATCTTTTTGCTGTGTTCTCATGAAGGGGAGGATTTGCCGAAGGAGAAGATACGGCTCAAGGGGCTGCAGCTCCCCTTGGCCCCAGCTCTCCTGACTGACTAATGCAATGCTCATGCTGGAAAACCAGTCATACAGTGGCTTACCTTCCCCCAAGTCTAACTGAAGACAGAACACGTGCTCAAAATGTCTATACTTCTCCTTTCTTGGAAATGGTGTGTAATTCACAGTCTTAAAATACTAGCTGAAAAGTTGTTAGGGTTTCTTTTTTTTTTCTTCCTTTTTTCCTTTTTTTCCCTCTGTTGACAATGCCCATTGGCAAAAGTCCATCAAATAACAGATGAGGTGGTGAGTGCAGCTGGAGTTCAGCTCTAGGACTGAAGTTCCCCTTGTGTTTGCCTTTGGATCCTAGGGGTGTATGCATGTCTGTAGGAGTAATATTCTATAGAAGGAGTAATATCTCCCCAGCTTCTGAGGGATCTCAAAGCTCTTTGAAGCCCGGAAATAAAAGAAAACAATTATGCTCAGGCATCACTTTTGCCACCATTGAAACGCAGCCCCACCTCTGGGACACAGCAGGGCAGGCTATTTACTGCCAAGGCTGTGCAGCACAGCAGGGTACGAAGGGAACTGAATCACCAGCAGGAATGTGGAAGGGGTTAGGCACCAATTCCCTGGTCATTACGTGGCCAGGAAGTCAGTGTTGGTGTCACACTACTCACGTGTAGCAAAAGACCACCAATAGCACAAAGATGACCTTATTGGCCAAAAGAAGTCTCCTAATGTTGGGCAGGATCCTGTAGGTCTGACAGGGAGTGGGGTTTGGATCTTGATTTGTGTTGGAGTTGGGGCAGTTGAGCTTTGCAAGAACAAGGATTCAGAAATTATTTGGGGTATAATTTCCCTATTCTATCACCCTTCTTGGGCCCCTGCACATCCCTGTTGGGCATTTCCAGAGATGGGGTCACTTGGAAGGCACAAATAGACATGAACACACTGTGGTCCTGCTGCAGCAGGGCCCCAGACCTTTTTTAGTCTCTTCTCTCTATTTCTAAACAGGGCTCTCCAAAATGCTGTCAAGTTATGAGTTACTGGCAATCTCCTCAAATTGCCTTGTATTGAGCTCAAAATCCAGGCAGAAGGTCTGCTAAAGCCTCAGAGTATGACAGAGTGCGTCCCTAAAGTGCTGAGATGGAGGAATTAATCACTACAGAAAAAGACGTTGTGGCTGAGGCTTTAGGAGTGAGGAAGGAATCGTGGTCAGAGCAGTAGAAGTGAGGGACCAGAGCCCTGTGTTCAATGCTCAGCTTTGCTACCGGCCTCTGAGGCAGCTTTCAGCAAATCTCTGCCTTTCACTGTGCCTCCCGTGTCCCTTCATCCCAAAATATTACTGACTTCATCTCTAAAATGCTTTGAGCTTGAGGTAGGACCAGAGTGTTGTTATTCATTCTCTGGTGGCACTGGAGTTTCAGAACAATCTCTTAATATAAACACTCACCTCATCAAGCTGAAAAGAAACTCTCTCCCTGTTTTCCCGCTGGGTAATAAACCATTACACTTGTTGGGTTTTAAGGTAAAAATTAATGATTTCCTTCCTGTTCTGAAGGAGGTTCTACTTCCGGAATCTGGGAAATTCTTTTCTTAAACATTCCATGTAAATATAATTCTTTTAAAAAATAATACGCATGGCTTAAGTCATCGTAAGCACAATGGTTATTGTATATAAAAGAATTGGGGCAGTATTTTATAACTAGGTAAGTGCTATATATAAGAAATTGAATAAATCACGTTCAAATTTGCTGATGTTAAAAATGTCAGGTGCCCCCAGGGAAGGTGAAGAGGGTGTGCTGAGGGCCACGAGTGACTGAGGAGCAGCCTCATAGAAGCATTGCAGTACAATATGGAATTCATTTTATTAAAAAATAACAAAAAATTGAACATTGTTTCATTGTTTCCTGCACTTGCGATCCCAAAGACTTATATTGTCCTCATCTGTGCTGTATTCCCAAAGGACTTTCAAAGATCCTTCATAGGAAGCAAACTTTTACTTATTGTTTGCAGTATTATGGGGGGCATTTGGGGTGTGGGAAGGACATTCTTGGTAGTAGATTTTCTGGAAGCTCCACCTGGCCATTCTGGCCACCGCTTGGGTGAGGGAAAGCCCTTTTCTTTTGAAAGCCTGGGCACCTTACATGAGATGTCAGCATGGCAAAGCCCCAGGGAATGTCAAATTTGTAGCATAATGTGTAATTCACATTGAAAGAAAAATCATGCTGTGGGGGCCTGATTCCAGCTTCAGAGTGAGCCAGGGCTGGGGCTTCTCCCTCAGAGAGCAACCAGATCCAGCCCAAGAGAATGGGAATTAAGAACAAAAGTCAATTTTCTGTGTGAGGAGGGAAGTGTTTCATGACTCTCTGGGGGCCCTTCAGCTCTGACCCGGTGTGGATATGTGTGGGGCAGGCATTCATTGTGCAGACTAGCTCTGTGGTTCCAGTCAGCCTGAAAACTTGTGGGTTTTGTTTTCTGGAGAGCTATAGAGTCACTGGGATTGGCCGTGGCGGCTGCCGTTATTTCAGCATTGTCTATGAACAAAAGGATTCCAAGATGCTAAGTCCCAAAGGACCCACAGTGGTGTGGCACAGGAGGACTACTGGGCTCCCCCAGAGAGGCACCCAGTGGGTCAGCAAGCCCCAGATGGGCATCTCCATTAGCAGCTGAAATGCTGTGACATGTCTTCTGGTGGCATGAACAACCCCTCTGTGTGAGCCCAAAGCGTGCCACAAGCTCTGTGTTGCCTACAGAAGACACAGCCTTTGCTTGAAGCTTTGCGTCTGGAGCCCTGGGACATGCTGACGTCTGAAAGTTACGCTGGAAACAAGGTTCACAACTTCCCATGCAGCTTGAACATCCCAGGCTAGTCATTCCATGGGCTTGACCTAGGTTAAATAGCATTTGGTGCCAGAACTGGCTTTGCCCTGTTCTGTTGAGCATATATGTCTCTTGCGGAGCCGTGCAGCCCATCCAGTGCAGCTTAAAAGGCTTGTCCTTACTGGAGAAAGGCTTTGGTTTTACTTCATTTCTAATCCATCAGCAGCAAAAACAGTGCCTGGGTTTGTAGTCCCCAAAGCATCAGTGGAATTAAGCTGTTAGAAACAGCCCATTCTTTAAACAGAAAGCCCACCCTCCTCTGATGTACAGTTGGCATCACTTCTTAAAAGGACGAAATTTGCCCCAAAATTGCGAACAGGACTAGGGCAGGCCATATGAAATTTTCAGTTTAGAGTGAGTCCAACCTCAGCTGTAACCAAATCTGAAATGCTTTTTTTTTTTTTTTTGTGAGTAACTCTCACTCACCGAAGGCGCTCGGCTCAGTTCAGTGGCCATCGCTAATGTGATTATGGGCTGCAAAATTGAGCGTCGTGTATATGATTTGTAATTTGCAGAGGGAGGCCTCTGGAAAAATTGCTTCTTATTTAACTTCAATTAAGTCTGGCAAGACCCTTTCGCTTCAAGAAGGCTACCAGACCACAGAGGGAATTGGTGAAATAATGGTGGGCAATCCCTACCGCACGTCGTTGCACGTTAACAACGCATTACTCCATGCATCGCTGATCTCTGGGTGGCGGGCTGGAGAGGGGCCTGGAAAAAACAATCAGGGATTTCAATTAAGAGGCACTTAGCATGGGGAAAATAATAGGCCTTCAACTTATGTAATAACATAAGGCAATTTTGCTTGAGTTAAGGTTGATATATGTTTTCAGCCTTAGGTTCTATAATTCTTCAGCGTTTCCAGGCAATTAGCAGCTGTGCCGTAAAATGTAGCAGAAATTGCTTGGAGAATCCTGGCAGTCGGTTGCATGAGAAGACACCCTCCAGGATGCAGCAGCAGCGGAGATGTTCCCCTCCAGCTGCCTCCTGCATTTGCATTAGCTGTTTGCCAGAAGATACCAGGGCAAGGAAGGTGTCCCTGGCACTTCTCTGAGCCACTCGTTGACCTTCCTGGTGGCACATTCAAGGCCTTGTCTTCTAGTGCTTGCTCTTCTTCCAACTCAAGCATGGCTGAGCTGTCCTGCTGGGAGACCCTGGCCTCCGAGCAAAGCTGAAGAGCTTGAGGGTGTGTTGAGTCACAGGTACCCATGGGTGCGGCCGGAATGGGTGGTGAAATCACTGTCCTCAGCCTTTTGTCTCATCCCTCCCTTGGAGGTTGTTTCCAGCACATCTGGAAAAGCCTTTAAGGCTCAGAAACAGTTTCACGAGCAGTTAAGCCACCCATGCTGCAGTGGCAGCAACCTCCAAGAGAACGAGGGGGTGGGAAGGTGGGGAAGGGTAACCCAAGCAGCCACCCCAACCCATCTGCTGCCGCTTGTGGGTGAGGTCTCCCAGCTCTCACCACAGGCGTCAGGGGCGGTGGGGGATATAAAGACACCTCGCTGAGGTTACTTTCTGCATGTTTAACCTCCACTGGCAAAACATCTAGGGGCTGTGGGTATCTATTAGAGCATTCTCTAAGGGTTGGTTGGTTGGTGGGTTGGTTGGTTGGGATGAAGGTGGTTAGGAACCCACAGCATATGTTTTGTATTGTGAGCCACTAGGTCAAGGCACCGGCTGTGTTTTTTTGGAGATTAAAGCAAGTTCTTACTTAGTGTTGAGGACATCTACAGCAGTCCTATATTGGCATAAACTCCAAATGACCAGACACTTCCCTCCTCCTCCCAACCCCCTGCCCGGTTGTAGAGTTCAGTGACTAAGCCACAGGAATCTCACTAGACAAATCTTGGAGAACCAAAGTCTGGGAAAGGCAAAGAACCTGGAGTGTAAGTCTTTAAAAACTGATTAAATCTACAACAGTGTTTGTTTGTAGACAGATTTGCCATGGATCTGTTGTATGTCCAACCACCCTGGAATCTGCCTCCCTGAGTTGCCTCTCCGCAAGGGGATGGATGTGGAGATGAGTGAAGGGGGAAGGTTCATGAGAAATTGCATAATGATGGGGACATTTGTAATCGCGTCACGACTCTTTCTGCCTCCTGAAGGTCCAACAGGAAAACTACGACTCTGAATTGTCTCCTGCCTGTTTATACAAAAGTGCTATTCTTTCTTGCTGCAGTTCAGCTTTACAGGTGTCTGACCCGGGGCAATCTTGACCCAAATTGCCAGGATATAGATTTCACATGAGAATGTAGGTCTAAAAAAGTATTGACTTAAAGGCACTGGTGAAAGTGAATTAAAATGGCATTCTTACACAAACACAACAGAACAGCCCCGTGGTCCTTTTCATTCTCATCTTCTGTTTGCTTAGGATAATGGGAATATTATGGAGAGCAGAATGTCTCTCCATCATCATATTGTGTCTGCATTTCTGCTGTAAACCCCATTTTGACCTCCCCTTTCAGAGGCTGTAGTTTCATGAGAGCTGGATTAAGTTGCCCTGGCTCCATGCCATTCTTTTCTGCCCCCAACATGTCTCCCTTCTCCCTTTGCTTTGTACCAGCACAGCTCTTTGGATGTCCCTCTGGAGGAGTGGATTGGGGAATGGATCAGGATTTAAACATGATATAATTTTTCCTGGGCTAAAAACCTCCTCTCTGCTTTCACCAAAGCTTTCCTCCATCCAAGTTCAACATCTTGGACAGATGCTGCACAAAAATTGGATGTTTTCTCTCAAGGGAAATCCTCATATATCACGATTAGTTTTTCATTCCAAGTTGGGAGAAAGAGACGAAATAACTCGCTTGTTTCCCACAGAAAGCATCATTAGGAAAGATGGGGAATCCAAAAAATCTCCAAGCAGATGAGGGGGGCAGCCTGAAAAGGATCCAGGTGTGTTGCACCCCACTTTGTGCAACATTTGGGGGGCACCAGGGCCAAAAGCAAAGGAGCATTAAACTGCCTCGAAGCCCAATGCTCCTCCCGGCTGCCAGGACAAAATGTTTTGATTTCAGCTTAAGGAGCCCAAAGTGGAATATTCAGCTCTCAGTTAACTGCGGGTGGATTATCTGTGTTGAAAAGGAACCTTTTTTTTTTTTTTTAAAACACTGTATCGTACGAGCAGCTGGGGCTGGAAATGAAGTTTGTGGCTTTTGTTTAGCCAGGGAGAAGCCTTGCTGCCATGAAATAGGTTAATGCTTAATTGCCAAATTGTTCAATCTGTCTTCCGATACCCTGCCATTGCATTGCCTTTTGCAGCCCCGCTGAGTGCCGCCGCTTCTGTTTATTCTCTTTTAAAGCCCCACCTATGGGAATGGAGCAACTGAGAGAATTTCAGGTCCTCGTAAAATACATAAATAAGCCGTGATAACACATAAATAGAATACAAGGGGAACTCCAAAACAGGAACTTAAACATTTGTGTCAGAAGGAAGATGAATATTTGATTGTTTTAAAGTGTTCTAGTTTCTTGGAGGGTGGAGCAGAAGGGATATCTCAGTCTGGTTTTGATCATCAGGGATATCGGTAATAATTCATGATCTGAAGAGGACAATGTGACTTATCAACCAGCTGAATAAAGGTCCAGACGCACACAGAAGTTAGTGTGCGATAAAGCAGCAGTGCATGCCAGCTCCACTGTAGGGACTGTCTGGGTGTCTTTAGTCCGAAAGTGGAAAATGTGATATCATTTCAGCCAGCTTAGCCCCCAGAGAAAGAGGATATTGAGCTAAAATTAACGGATTCGTAGCTCACGGCCAGAAGGGACCATTATGATAATCGATCTGACCTCATGCATAACAAAGGTCACAGAAACTCACCCAGAAATTCCTTCAACCAGGCTATAAATTGTACTTTTTTTTTTTTTTTTTAAGATATGCACTCTTTAAATAAAGATTTTGTGTGATGAGGAATTTGTCCTGTTTAGTTTTTCCTACTTGAGTATCCCTCTGGTAAAAGCTTCAAACTCTTATCAGAAGCATTACGTTTATTTATATATTACTTCAGCTTTTTTTTTTTTTTAATTGAAATTTCAAATAGAGATACTTAGCGCTGTTTTTCCTTTTTATTTATGGGACACAGAACATTTTTGTCTAGCACTGGAAATATATACAATTGCATCATGCTTGCACGGAGCAAACGCTTTTGCTGTGGTTGACGGTGGAGCCGTAGCAGATTTACGGTGGCCAAGTTTGATGTTAAAACAAAAGTGTAATAAGAGTATGCTTATGAAGTCCCCGGTGGCTAATACGGCCACAACGAGTGAATTCTGAGCCAGTTCATGGGAACCTTGTAATGAAGTTGGCTGGGAGAGGAAAGTGAAAGAGAGAAAGAAATCACCCTTTCTGGGGAAGTCAGGTTCACATAATATTTATAAGATGCTTGTGCAGTGCCCTGTAGAGTGGAGCTCCAATCTCAGCTGGGGTTACAGACACAAGCCTGGTCTGAATAATAACAGCTTGGATCATGAATTTGATGTCTGTCCATCAGTGGCAAGCAGAGATGGTTTCACCTTCCCTGGTGACTTCCCTCCTCTCCCGAGGCTGAGGGCATCAAGGGCTGGTCCCAGAGAAGTCTTATTTCTGACCACAGGACATCAGCTGCACCATCTCCCATCCATCCCTGGCAAAACAGCAGTGGGGCTGGAAAATAACCCGACATTAAACAGCATCGCAGCGCTGGAAGCCTTTTCCCGCTCCCAATTTTATGACCTTAATTAACACAGGCCAATCCATAAATCAGATCAACACCGGGAGATCAAGATGAATCATGCGGAAGGCAGCTTTAATAGGAGCCTAATCCCCCCAAGAAGTGGACGGTACCGGCATTTTAAGTGCACGTGTGAGGTTGAAAGGGAACAGATGTCCAAGTGGGGCTGCTGCCGGCCGGGGTGAGTCTGCAGGGCTGTTGGATTTCCAGAGAGAAACCTGTTTTGACATCTTAATGGCCAGAGTGTCTGGCAGCGGCCGATGGAGCGGTGATAAATGCTGCCTTCCCTCCCCGGGTGACGGCCGGGCAAGACAGGGATGCTTTCAGGTTCGGCACGTCTGGCAGGAAGGCCATCACCACCTCGCTGGGGTGCTGAGAGGGAAGGAGAGCTGGAGGAGTGACTGTCTGGAGAGCATGAGAAACCGAAGGGGAAACGGAGAGGGAAAGGAAGAATTTCAGGCTTTCCCACCCCGGCTTCATCTGGTAACTGGCCAGAAGCCCAGCGCAGGGCGCGCACGGAGGAGCAGACAGAGCCTGCCTTCTTTAACACGGCCGGGGAACGACAGCAGGAATGACAAGCCGGCTCTTAATGACAGGCCCCTTGTGTGTGGGGCGGCTGGTCTTCCTGCAGGACCTTCCATGGCTACTCCAGCTGGGAGAGGCAGCTGCCCATAATTAGGAAATCAGGGCTGGTTTGGGTTTCCTGCTCCCAAACTTGAGTATTTGCTGAGGTGCGGTTCTGCTGCGAAACGTGAGGCAGGGAAAGTGTGCCTTGCTTACTGCTGCACAGAAAAAAACCCTTTTCACATGCACCCCCTTTACTGGGAAGAAACTTGTTCCGTCCCGGCCACCTAGCCGGAAAATCCAGCTGGAATCTGAGAGTCAAGCTGGCCAACTTCTTGCGCGAAGAGATCACCAGCCAAAAAAGGAGAACATACCAGTTATACCCACTTTTCCCAGTTTTCTGAGGTGGGTTTTCCTTGTTCCTGATTGCAACTTAATAGGCAGATCTCATGCTGGTGCCTAGGCAGGAGCAGACTCCAGGTTGCCCGCTTTGGGCTAATTAACTCGCCCAATTATTTTAGGTGTTTGGTTCTGTGGGGCTAAGTGAAACAGTAAAGTGGAAATGTGTTCTGGAGTGAGCTGCTGCAGCTCTGGTTTTCCCAAGAGGCAGATGAGATTTTGCGGAGGATCATCACCCCTTTAATGAAGGGTAATTGATGGGGCCTGAAGGGGGACCTCAGAGTGCAAACTCCTCCAGTTCTGGGACTGTAAGACCCTTCTGTGTGATCCTTCACACAGATGCCTCTGTCCTGCTGAAGCAGAGGCCAGGAGGAGACTTCTCCCTTGTAGTCAGCCTCTTGGTGCTCTGTTCAGCAGATTTGGAGGGTGTCCAGCTCCTGCTGTTCCTGAGCCGCAGTCAATGACAGCCTATAACTGGGGCAACGGAAAGAAACCTTTGTTACGACTGGGGGCTATTCCAGTATTCCATCAGGGCCTTCCCAGAATGCTGCATATCTCCGGAATTCAGTGTATTTCCCACCCATAACTATGCTACTCTTGGCAGAAGGAGGGGTGGAAAAGAGAGAGGATCTCAACGCAGGAAGGACATGGACCTGTTGGAACGGGTCCAGAGGAGGCCACAAAGATGCTGGGAGGGCTGGAGCACCTCTGATGTGAGGGGGGACTGAGAGAGTTGGGGGGGTTCAGTCTGGAGAAGAGAAGGCTCCGGGGAGACCTTACAGCCCCTTCCAGTCCCTCAAGGGGCTCCAGGAGAGATGGGGAGGGGCTCTGGATCAGGGAGGGGAGCCATAGGACGAGGGGTAATGGTTTTAAACTGAAAGAGGGGAAATTTAGATTAGATATTAGGAAGAAATTCTTTGCTGTGAGGGTGGTGAGACACTGGAAGAGGTTGCCCAGAGAAGCTGTGGCTGCCCCATCCCTGGAGGGGTTCAAGGCCAGGCTGGACAGGGTTTGGAGCAACCTGGTCTGGTGGGAGGTGTCCCTGCCCAGGACAGGGGGTTGGAACTGGATGATCTTTTATGTCCCTTCCAACCCAAACCATTCTATGATTCTATGATTGTCTCTGTGAGGCTTCAGGGTGATACAAATGCAATAAGGAAGCTAAAACCCCAGCCTTTATGAAAACCTCAGTGAAACTTTAAGCCACTGGATCTCTCGTGAAGACCTCACTGTATTCTTTCTAGTGAATATTTGGCATCATAAATCACGATCTGCCTGCCAAAATATCCAATAGCCAGATGGTCAGCAGAGACATGCAACCATCCCTGCATCCATTTCTTGTAGGACCCGGCCACCCTGGGAATCATAGAAGCCAGGAGCACAAGGCACCAACTGCCTCTGGTTGAAACCCCACCCTGTAGGTCTGTATTTCAACCCGCAGCATTATTTGGGCTGCCGAGGTTCTTACCCTGACCAAAGTCCATTTGGACAGTCTCCTAACCATTGCCCTGGGGTGCGAGGTATCTCACAGAGCGATATTGCTATGGGAGTGGGTGGGCAGAGCTCTCTTATTTCTCTTTTTACTCTTGTTCCTGTGGTTTGTCTCCAAGGTTTGTATGTATTTCTACCCTAAAGCAGCCTTTGAGTCCACACTATTTAGGAAGAGGGTAAAAGACCTATTTTGGTTTATAGCACATAACTTCTGTTTCTCCCCGGAGTCTCATAAACAGATTTCTCATTGAGTTATTCCCAAAATAGACCCTGCTCTCTCAGCTACCCAAGAGCAAACTCTGCATTTGTTTCTTCCCCTCAGATTGTGGGTTTTCTTTTCAGCTCAGCCCCATGGGTAGGAGGAAAGCTCATGAAGTGCTTGCAATGCCCTGCCAACAAAAACTGGATTTATTATAGATCGAATTAAGAGTTGCCTAAATGACTTGAAAGTTCAGGGACAGGAACTGTACAAACACTTGGCAAAGGCACACAGGAGTGTCTCCTCGTCTGCAGATCTGATCAGGCCGGGAGTAAGAGAGCTTTATAAATAACAACTGTAAGAATTAGTGTGGAGTGAAAAGGCCTAAGTGGGGAGCATTTACCTCTGGGGTTGGTTTGAGGGGATACATTCGTGACGCTTGAAACCTGGTGTAGGGTTTCTTTCCAGGGTTCCCTCACCCACTGCTGGTAGCTTTGGTCAGCGAGGTTCTCACTACAATATGTCTTTGGGGTTGAGTTTTTTTTTTGGCCAACTTCAGCCCTGTAAATGGCATCAAGTCTAAGGCAGTCACTGAGGCTCTGTAGTCAAGAAAGAGATTGGCATCTCCAGAAAGGTCCTGTCAGAGCTCTCCAGCTACTGATAATCTGAATGGAGTCTGGTGGAAGTACTTGTGTCCTCCTCCAACTCTCTGGAGATCCTTAGTATGATACTTTGCTTTCAGGTGGTTTACTTGAGAAGAATTCCTGCCCTACATGTGTGGCTAAAATTCAAAGTACTCCAGAAGTCTCCAGGTAGAGGATGGTGCCCTGAAGGCTCCATCAAGGGTGAGGGAAAGATGACACCTTCCCTTCAGACACCTTGGAAATGGCCATGGCAGGGTCCCCCCTCCCCTGTGATCAGAGGATCTGAATGGGCTGGAAGCCAGCAGGAAGGTGCAGAGCTTAAGGCCCATGGGACCTCCAAGAACATATTTCTCTCCTAAACCCCCAAGGGTCTGTTATTTCAGCCCTGCAACTTTCCAGTGTCAAACATGGTCCAAGCAGAAACGTGCAGCCAATACCCTTACACTAATTTGAATTTGGGTATGGGGGGAATGACAAATGCTGATTGAAGCTCTCCATAAAAACAATGGGTAGGGTTGGGTGGCAGATATTGTCCTCACATTGCTTATTTAGACAGTCTTGCTCGTGAAGCACTACACAAACACAGTGGTGGCCAGGTCTCAGTGGTGGGCTGCAGGAGGGAAAGTGGTAGCCTGGCTCAGTGTCCGGGGGGCTGCAGAGACGATGTGGGGAGGTGCAGTGTTGTCATAAAGGTGTCATAAAAGTGACACCTTTCACATTGGGTTTCCCAGCAGAGTCTGGAATATTGGTGCCATTTGGATGGCAGGCTGAGTGCTCACCAGGTCTCCTCCAGTCTCTGCAGCCAAATTCCACCCACCCAAGTGGCCGAGCTCCACTCTTGGACAAGAAGAGTTGACTGCGAGCTGTGTGTATGTTGCCTACACAACTGGCTGGAAGGGGATACCAGACAGCCACCTCTTTGTACCTAGACCTCTGTTGGTGCAGCTCAAAGCCAAGACAAGTTTTTATCAGAGCAAGAGCCACGAATTCACTACATGTAATAAGTAAGGGGTAACTGCACAGTTGCCATTTCACAACCAATATCTTGTAGGTGTTGGAAATGGTGCTCCAGCTTTGTTCATCTCTGAGGGCTTCCATGGGTGCTGTGCTCTGCAAAATGCATTTGGGGCTTGCAGCAATGCTTCTCCAAGTTCTACTACCCTCTGCTCCAGTGCTTCCTTTCCTGCCCAGCCAGATCTCCCACTGACTTCAGAAGAGCACCCTCCAACCATTTATATTAAATCATTTCCCCTTATCAACAAGAATAATTCATTGCTGTATTAGAAGGGAAAATGTAAACAGCAGATAAATCTGCCACTCTAAAATGTTTCTAAGATAACAGATCAAACATTAATTTAGTCTCTGGGCCAATTTTTTTTTTTTTTTTAGAAAAAAGAAAAAAAAAAGAATGCTTTATTTACAGAAGAGGCCTTTGATGTATAGCACACATTTATTACAAGTGTATTTTTTCCAGCGGCAATGGGATTTTCAACAGCAGTGGGATATGTTTTAATAATTAAAGGGATTTAGCTTCTCCGCACAGAGGGCCAGCTTCTGTTCTCACTCACAGACTGCAAATCACGCAGAGCAGCAGTGATGCTGCCGCTGTTCTCTGGGTGCAAACCCGAGGTTTGTGAGACTTACAGCAGGCCCTCTGTGGTTTGCATTTGTGGCCATTTTCTGGTTGTTTTCCAGCGTTAACTCTAGGAGAAATCTTGCTGTGCCAAGGGGGAGCCAAGCTGGCTGCGGCTCCTCGGCTGCCGCACAAAGTGCTGATGCTGGGACGAGCAACCAAGCTGAACCTCTGGTTTTCCCAAAGGGATCTGATCTGTGGAAGCAGATCGATCTCAGAATTCGAGTCTGGCATTTCTCCCTGGCCACCCCACAGCCTGGGAAACTCAGACAAACGTTTTGGTTCACCTCTTTTGGCATGGGTGTTTGGGAAGCACGGACCATGGGGCAGGTGTGCTCCAGAACTGGGCAATATTTGGATCTGGGGGGTTGATTCAGGTCCCTCTCAGGCGTGAATGTGAACACTCAGTTCAGCTGGATGTTATCACTACTTTATCCTCCCCCCAGTGGAGACACCATTTGCTCTTCTAACTTTTTCTGGCTCCTTTCAACCACCGGACAGAGACCTTGCTTGTCTTTGCCTCCTGAGTTCACCATCAGCAGCTCCAAAAAGACAATATCTCACCCTCACAGCAGCCATGGGAAGAGACTAGCTGAAGTCAGCTCTTCATGGCATTGCTCTGTGCATCTGGATTCATGGCCTAAAACTCATCTTTTGTTTATTTATCACTATCACAACGTACCAAAATGGTTTTCAGTCAAGAATCCTCTTTTTGCTTGGCATGGGATGTCCATAGTGCATGGTAAGTCCCAGGAAAAGCTGCTACTGAAGGGAAAGTAGGAGGGCTGAGAGAATTTGTTTGTAGTTTATCCCATCTCCTCTTTCTAATAGTGACCAGTATGAAATGCTGTGAAAAAAAAGTCATAAGAAATCAGGGGGGAATTCTTGGTGAGCAATAATGGAAAAAAAATTACCAAAGGATGCACCGTTATTCTAATTTCCGTTAAATGTTGCTTGGCTCATTCCCCAAAGTACAGTCAGGCTTATACCTCTTCTGAATTTTGAAGTTATTTTGAATTAGTCTGGCTCTGGTTGTTCCCATTATTTGTGTACATGTGTGGTTGGCTGCTGACTCCCACTCCTGAGGATCCTGTGGAAATGAGTTCCAGAGGATAATGATGAGTCTGGTAGTGAGACTTATGCCACAGGGAAGAAATGAAATCAAATCACCAGCACGGCCATATAGGATGTTCCTACCATTTAATTTCCTTCATAAATAAGTCTTAACACAGGTAACAACCACAGATTGGTGTGGCAGACTCTAGAGTTCAGGAATTTGCATTCCTGAGAGAGTTACCTGGCAGGTCAGCCAGGCAAGGAGACGGATTGTAAATGGGATATTTTAGAAAATACTGTCTGCAAATGATCAATTTAACAGTCCTCCTCCTCCCTGTGCCCCTCAGAAAAAAAAAAAAATAAAAAAAAACTAAATAAAAGAAACAAAACCCAGATATTTTCCTTAGATGTTTCCTGCGTATTTCTCCCAACTAGGAGATGATTATAATGTGGCTTCTTGTGCCACAGGGCAACCCAAGAAGGACAAAGGCTGGTGTGTGAAGCTGTTTCAGGCTGCAGTAGAATATCTTCCTTCCCAGCCCTGCTGTACAGGAAGGCTTGAGGGCTTGCAAATCTCAGAGCAGAGAGGGGAGGAAGGTAATGAATGGTGGCATGACCTTATGCAGGAGCCAAATTAAGCAAAGTTTACAATCCCTGTCTTGGCCGAGGAATGATTTTTTTTCACCGGAGAAGAAAGATACTGATCTGTCCATTCAACCAGAGGTGTGGAGAGAAGCTGTTTTTAAGAGCTCTCCATCTGATTTCACATTCTTCCTACCCTCTGCTTCGAGCCCAGTCTCCAACAGGGCTAAAAATTGAGATCTTTAAAGCTAAGCCTTTTGTGTGGCCTCTGGGTTGTAGGTGGATCAGTTCAGGGTTCCCAGGAAAGAGCACCTTCCTCAGCAGTTCAGGGCTGGTTTTATGCTGCCAGAGCGCTGCCATGAATTTATTTGGGCAGCATCTGGCCTTAGGCTGGGGCAGTTATTCCTCATAGAGACTGGCATTTTTTGCCGCACTGAGAATTTGGCACTTACCCTCAACTCTGTCCGCTGTCACGTGAAATACTCCATTTATATCTTTATGTTTTGTGCTTTTGACTCTTTTATAACTGCAGAGAAAGTACCCGGAGTCTCTTTCCCACCCAAAACATAACAGGAGAGTGACTTCGCAGTGATTCCCGGCCCTTTCTCTCTACAGCAGGAGGATCCTCTGCCTTTGATCTGCCTCTGATCTCCTGCTGGAGGGACCAAAACATTCACAGCAAACCAGCCCCAATGGGAAGGATGGTGTTTTGGGGTTGCAATTGCAGGGTTTGTTTCTCTTGTGCGCGGCTTTTCTGGAAATAATTTCTTTTCCATGTGGAAGTGTTATTTCTACTCAGAAAGTAGTGCTTGCGCATAGTTCCACTGCTCTGTTCCAACTGGCAAAGTTAGAATAAAAAAATTAAAAATTAGCTGTTTTTCAACTGACAAAAGCTTAAGGACAGTCAGAGGATGAGGAACAAAGGGGGTCTTTGTTTTCTCACCCTCTCCCCTGCCTGTGCCCATTTTTTTCTGATTTTCTTACAGGGGAGGCATTATTTCCTGATGGAGAAATCTGAAATGGAATTTTCTTAGAAATTATCCTTTTCCTAGAGAACAGAATGTTGTTAGGATGTCAAAGATTTGGATTCTGGACCCCATCTCCTCTTAGGATAAGTTCCACTCCAGACCTGACCAAGGTACCTTTTCTCACTCAAATTCTTCCATTCAATCGACTCAAAAGTGATGAGGAAGCATTGCAGGCGAACAGGTGCTGCGTTACCTGCCTGGTTATTCAAGGGAACAGAATGTATAAGGACAGGTTTTTCATTTTAACAAAATAGGAGGGGGAAAAACTGTGCCTCTTTCCCACCATGGAAATTTTTGCTTTCTTTTCAGAAGTCTGCCTCAAATTCTGACAGCTCAAAGTACATTTGCTTCTGAAAGTTGAATAGTTTTTGGCAGAAAATAGCTCCCCTTCCTCAGACACTACCAATTACTACCTGCCTCCCTCATACCTGCCTCTTTCTACCAACTTCTCCAATTGAGATATTTTGGCAAATGTTTAAAATTTGTTAAATTACAAGCTTTTGAAGAAAAAAAAAATAGTGAAAGATGAGACATTTTCTAAAAAATGTTTTTAATTGCAAATTTCCAAAGAAAAAGGTTTGATGGAAACAAACCAGAGTAACAGCTGTCGTGCTGTACTTGTTTACAGCTCTATTATTTAAGGAAATGTCATAAAGAAAGAGATCAGTTTAGTGGACTAGGACGCAGAAAGCTTCAACTAAATATCACTCCGTGTCTCTGTGTTGCAATACTCACATTTGGTATATCATAAATCTGGACTGGAATTTTAGCCTCTCTCTACTCCTGTCCCAACAGGAACCAGACCATTGAAGCACTTAAGAGAAATCTTATGTATAAATTTAGTAGGAAATGATGGCCCTGAGATTTCTCCATACTTAGAAGTTTTTGATCAGGGGCTAAAATGGCTTGTGAGTCACTTCTAAGAAGCCCTTTTGACTGTACTGTCCAATTGGCCCCAACACGTGTTCATCTTAACTCTTGCTTATGTCTTGGTGTGACTTTTGTGGTTTCTGAAAGGACCTTCCACGCTTCAGTATCAGGAGATGACACAAAGGCAGCTTCGTGTTATATGTATATACATTGTGGCTCTCAAATTACGTTCAAGATCTTTTCCCCCTCAGGACAAAATCGTAATATGTGTAATAAAATATTTCTGTGAATATGTGTCTGCCTGAATTCATAGCTCTCACTGTAACGTGAAATGGCTAATTAGAACTTCATGACATCAAGATCCATGTAACTCACATCCTCCGGCTAACTCTGTGGAATATTTAATTATTTTACAATTCTCCCTGTACGGTTTCCCTGCTGCTTGTGGGCTCTGTGGGCAATCATTGCCAGGGAATGAATCAGCATCTGTGTCCAGCCAGAGTCCCAGAATTATTCCTTGTCTCTGTTACCTTCAGATGGTTTTGGATCCCACAGCAACCCCAGCCAATCCTCTCACTGCTGGTGAAAATAGCCACCTCCCCAATTTGGAACCATGTTCTTTTATTTGAAGGTTTAAACAGGAACAAATATGCTGGATTTTCCTTTTCCCCCAAAGTTGTCTGTGACCTCCACCATACTTGACCGTGGTTCACATTCTTACCTGGGAGCGTAGTGCAGTTCCAGGTTACAGCAGGTGAATACTGGCTCCCTGCCCATGAAGAATTTTCCTTCATGGCTTTATTAATATGAATTTGGTTTTTCTGTCTCATAGCCTGACTAGAGGAGAGGACAAGAAATGTAGGATCTGTAATATACATGTCCAAGGGAGAGTTTTAATTCTTTCTTTCTATTTCGGTGCAAACTTTTACTGCATTTGGATTTAATAAGAAAAAAATCTCCCCTTCCTCCACTATTTTAATAATGAAAATAAGTTTGGAGAAGGCTTTCGTTATCCTTCTGCTCTAGAAGCTGCTGAACATTTTGGTCAAACTTTCAAGTGATTTTGAGAAAGTAACTGAGCCTGGAAGATTTCAATCATTAAAATTAATATTTCAGAAGCTGTAGTATCTCTTTACTGGGAATTTAGACCTGAGAGATTGTGTAGTCTTATGACCAGTATTTCCTTGCATGCATTTAGTAGATACAAGTGGCTTTTTCATCTGCATTTAGAGCCTTGTTCTGATACATCACAGTTTACTCTCCATTAATAGGGTTACACTGGTTCATGCGTCTGGGGTGATGCTCTTGACAGCTCACCGAGGGGTCCTGCGAGACACGGGTTCAGACTCAGCCGAGCTAATTAATGCACTGGGACGTAATATGGTTGTCTCAGCTCGGGCTACAGACAGTTAACCGGGAAAAAAATTTTGGCGACATTCTGTAGGGCAGTGCGACGTTCTGATTTAGATTCCTTTATGTTTGTTTTCTCATAGAGCTGATTATCCCCAGCCAATGCAGTTGAGGAGCTACTTTGGTGCACATTCATCGGAGAAGGTCTCCTAAATTACAACTGTCTACATCATCTTACTATCTGTTTTTGCTCTGTGCTTGGTGTGAGCTATTGGCATGTGGGACTCCATCCATATATGCAGGGGAAGGGATGCAAGCAGATGGCCAGAGGTGGTCAAGGGCCATATGCCCATCATACCCATGGTCTTGGTTTAACCATGCTCTGGGTTGATTCTGTAAAGGTGACTCATATATTTACATGAGTAAATATATTTATTTATATATTTATATTTATAAATATATTTACATATATTTACAGAAATTGAGCCCAGGTGTGAACAAAGCTGGAGAAGCTGTGCTTGGAATGACAGAGGGAGCTGAAAGGAGCCACTGAAAATCAATGTTACAACGTTGTGGACTCCCTCTTTGATTTTGGCCCTCGGGAGCCTGGGAACCTGCAGCCCCATCTGTGATGGAAATGAGATCTGCACTCAGGAGTCCCTCCATCCCAGTCATCATTTTGACCTCATCAGAGAGGCAAGCGTGGTCTCGAGGACAAAGAAAAATTACTTTATAAGCAGCAGAGATTGGAATGTACCCCTGAATTACCCTTGCTGCACGACTCTAGGAGTCCACAGAGGTAAAATGTATTGTGTGTCTCTGTTAGCATTCTTTAGGAGCAGTTTCATTTCATGCTGGAGGAATCTAGTGACATGCTGTAGACAGGAGGAAAATGACATTTATTAGCACTAAAAGCTGGTTGTTATATGGCTGAAAATGTTTTGGCTCCACTGGAATTTAAACTTGTCTGACTGCTTGAAAAATGTTCAGGTTTAATGTAACTGATTCAAATTTGCAGTCAAAGTTCTGAGTAAAACCCTCTTGTGGGATAAGGATCTTGGTTTACAGCGTCTGAAGAGTGATGCTAAACACCCTCCAGCTCTGAAGACAATGTAAAGGTGCCAGTTTCTGCAGAGATCAAATTGCTGCAAGTGTTGAAATTGCAAATCAATGTCAAATTTGAAAAATAAGTATTATCCACCAAGGGGTTCTGCTGGGAATTATTAGCCAGAGTCTTGCCTTAGTGATATTTCTTTCATGAGCTGAGGAACATTTCGTTTCATGCAAAGACAAAGTACAGCAGTGACAAAGTGAATGAATAGGAAACAGAAAGGAAAACAGAGGAATGAGGCAAAGGATCTTTCATAAAACATTTATCTTGGTTTATATATAATTTCATCTCATAGACTGGAGTTTCTAAGGCCAGATGAAATCACTGTGGTCACCTAATCTGAGTTCTTGCAGAGCATGGGTCTGAAAGCTCACTCTGTGAGTTAGCATCAATCCCAGAACTTCTCGTTTGAGCTGAAGCTACCTAAAGCAGGGAGCTTGACCTTGACTCTTTTTTTTTTTTTTAAAAAAAAAAAACAAAAAACTCCTGTGCTGCATTCTGCCCCTCTAATAGGTCCTCTACAAAAGCTAAAGCCCTTAGGGCCAGACAGCGTTTTGTTTCCATCAGCATAAATCGGAGCAGCCTCAGTGGAACCAATAGTTATTCCATATTTTCATTCAGGGAAATTCTGATCTCATGCTATCCTCAGTTAAGAGTAGAGAGAATGGAATTAAAACTCTGAATTGCCCTGTTATGTGACCACGTCTCCCTCTTATGCCTGTTCTCAGTGATTACAATCCAAATGACAGCGAAAAGAATTTTACTTCTCCTTAAAAAATGTTTTGAGCTGCGGTGCTGATGGCTGTGGTTATCACTGCACCCAGAACACGGTCACTTACATGCGCTTTTTCTGTGCCCAATCATGCTGATAAATTCCCTCTAATTCCGCTGAGGAATGGTTACATTTCAGACCAAGTGATGTTGCCTCTTTTGTGGAAACCGAACAGCCGCTGTGTGGTGGGAAACCGAACAGAAGGCACCTTGCACGGAACAGCACTCATCCATAAAAATGTTATTTTTGCTTTAGAGAACATGTAAAGCCAGGGCAGGACCGGGGAGAGGGGTGGGGGGGGGGGGATCAGGATTCGTCGGATACTGAAGAAAATGTTTTCTTTTTTTTTTATTCAGAGCAATCCCTTTTTTTAACTGACAACTCCCAGAGAAAGGAGTGCAACGCAGGGGGAAGCCAACAGTCACCCGCACTGCGCCGGGGGAGGAACAGCTCGTTACCACAGGCGAAGCTGGAGTTCAGCCTTGCTTATTTTTGGCTTTAGCTTCCTCAGTTGTGGGAAAACAGTTCTTTTTTTCATTCTCCTACTTTCAATAAAATCTGCACATTGTTATTTGCTTCGCTCTGATGAGGGTCTGGATTGATGTTGTGATGTGATGTTGGCCAAATTTGTAACATTCTTTTTAATACACTTATTCTTCTTTCTGCGAGGGCAAGGGATCTTATTTTGAACCCCCAAAGACTTTCCCAACATATGGGGGATGAATAAATACTCAAAATGTCTACAACTGCTGTTACTGGTGCAGCTGCCAGGTTTAGAAACGAAGAAAGTACGTCTGCGCCTGCGCGTAAGTGCGAGAGGCAGAGAGAGAAATACAGCGTGGCCACTCTTGGGGTCAGGAGAGATCTCTAATAAGAAGCACATTTTACAGGCAGCAAGAGAATTGTTTTTACCGTGGGCATTTACAGGTCCTCAGGCGGTGAATTTTGCTGCGCAGATATTTTTAAGGCTAATTATTTGTAACACGCGGGGCTTGAACTTGCAGATCTTAATTTGGCAAAACTCCTGCTGGCTTCAAGGGGTGCTCTGGCTGGTGGACCCGGCGGAGTGGACAAAGGGGTGGGCGATGGTGGTGAAGGGTTGTAGAAGACCCTGCTGACTCCAAAGAGAACTGAGCTTCTGTCTCCTGTAACAGATTTTACGTGACTATGGGAGCAGAAAGAAAAGCCTGGTTTGAAGGAGGATTTCTTTGCCACCGTTCCCATACAATTTGCCTGATTTTTTAACTCCCTTTTTGGCGTGGTACTTTAAAGCAAACTTTTATGGGCTCTCCCACACAAATTTTACAGTGCTCCTACACAAACCACCCCGGGTTTGAGTGTTTTAGGCTTTAGATCTTAACGCTGTGATCCTGAATGGTGTCCTCTTACACAAAAAGAGAGAGGAGGAGCAACCTCTGTTAAATTTCCATTTAATACCAGCTATTTTCCATTGAGAAACAGAATTCAATCAGCTCTTTTCATTAAGCAGATTTAAGAGCCGCAGCACGAGAGAAGGACTGGGAGCACCACTGAAGACAAGATTTTGGGTCAGGAATGAGGGGTTTTTGTACTGTTTTGAGCATGCTTGGCACACGCGGACCCTCTCCAAACTGGACGCTTCTAGGCAATCTTGAGGATGGGGATGTTGGTTGTAGCAATCACTTTCCAGGGTTTTTGTTTTGCTAAATACTGTTTGATGATCTGAGAGCAGCTGGGTGCTTTCAGCTTTCAAGGAGCTTTTAATAGGACAATTTTCACTGGCATGGGCTTGTGCAAACCACCTGCAAATGAGTATCTTGCTCTCCAGGAATAATTAACGTGTGTAGAATTTGGTATCCACCAGTAAAAAAACTCAGGTGACTTCCCCTCCCAGTCACAGCTAATCAAACCAGGTTGTTTCTCTTCAGTCGTTAACATTTAAATTGATGCCCATTTAGTCAAGGTGGGGAAACAGATCTGAGCTTACTCAATTGTTTCACCATTCCCAATCATTTGGTCAGCTTCAGTTATAAAGCATTGATATATATATATGATTTTGAGGAAGAGAAAGAGTTTGATTTTTTTAAGAGTGACTCCAGCTTGTTGCTTTATTGTTTGGAAGAGCAAGCAGACAATGAGCATGCTACTGGTTGGAGGGAAAAAGTCCACAGAGAAGTACGTGGTGCTTAAGGAGCAGTGATCTTAAGGTAAGTTATTGCAAGGGAATCATGGCCTTTTCTAAACATAGTTTCTGCCAGAGCATAAAGAATAGAGAAGGAAAAAAAAAATAGGAAGATTGCCTAGTGAAATGTTTTGGTTTTTTATTTATTGATAGGGCATGACTCTCATATCTATGAGTTTAGCAAGCAGTCTTGACTTGTATTTATGAGCACAGCAGACCTGTTTTGTGTTCAGCAGATGGAGATGAGGAGACTCACTTGTGTTGTGAGAGGTGAAAGGGCTACATCCCATCTAGAGCTCAAGGAGCTCACTGCTATAGGGAGCTGATTATGCAGGGAGGCCTAATGAGTCTTTCTTTTTCCTGGGAGAAATGCGAAAAGTGCAGAAAATGCCCATGAACGGTCCTTCTCCCTTGGAAGGAGCTGACAGAGGTCTCACAGCAGGATTGGGTAATACAGAGTTTAGCTACGTTTAACATCCAACACTTGAGTTTCTTGGCTTGCTGTTTTTTAATAAAGAAATTATTATATATATTTTTTTTCAAACCCATTGAGTCTTCTAGCTTCCTTTGTTTTGTCTGTCAGAAGTATGAGGTCTGGAGGTGACGTCTTCTTTCTCACACAGGGTGAAAGCTGAATGGGAGGCTGGTTCTCAGGAAAAAAGGTACTAGTTTTGCAGAGGATACAGCCAGATAGAAGGGCAGCCCACCAAGTTAGTGGGCTGCTGGATACCCAGGGCAGCTTGCTTTCTCTCCTCAAGTTGCCAGGGATAACAGGATGCTCCCATGACACAGGGTCAGGTTCCCACTGCCTGCATCCCTGTTGCTATTGACCTAAGAGAGCTCTCTTGAAGATTGAGGTTTCCTATGGAGTTGTGGGTCTTGCTGCAGACTTCTTCTCTCACATGGAAGCTGTAGTCTTGAAAAGAGAAGATCTTTCTGTCTGGGGTGGTGACTAGAGAGAGCTTCTGTTCCTAGGCTTCCAAGAGCTGCTGAAAATGAGATGGGATAAAGAGTCCCAGAACCTGTGGAAAGGGTTCCTAGATCGAAAGGCAGAAAACACTCCTAATGATGTTTTTCTGTAGTGATTGAGGCTTGTCTTTTCTTGTGCATTAGACCATAGATGTCCTAAGAGCTTCAAAGCCCTTCTGGGAAACAAACTGAGAAGTGTGAGCCGTGAAGCCCTGTAGGAGACTCCCAGAATGACACCTGAGCCCCTCTCCCAGTCCTCTTGCTCTGCTCTGAACCAGGGTACAATACAACGGAAGTCTTGAGTAATTGCAGGGTTGATGTACCTGGATGCAGCTGCTTCTCTACTAGTCTGGTTCTGTTATTTTCATACCTGCCTGAAATGTGGTCTCAGTAAATGTACCCACTTTTTGAATTTCCAGCTGATGCAAATGCTGTAAGCAATTAGGAACAGAAAGCAGAATCAAACAGTCATCCGAATGTGTGAAAAACCCCTTTTGTGGTGGTTTTTCTTTCCTCTGAACATCAGATGTAGGATATAAAGTTAGTCTTTGTATTAGCAATGTTGCCTCTGCGCATTCTGCTTTTCAGAGACTTAATATTCTAAACTGAAAACTTTGACTGAATGAAGGAAGAGGTTATGGCACTTCCATGTAGTATTCTGTTCCTGTTTTGACTGTTACTATTTCTGCCCTTGTAGCACCCACTGGCTTAAATCAAGGTTAAAATCCTCCTTCACTAGTGGCAAGTTTTGTATTCAGAATACACCACATTTGTAACCCCTTCTGTATACTAAAGGACTAGTTGAAAATCACATTATGTAGTCTTACAAGTGGGAAATGAAAGCACATGTCTTAGATCCTGGGCTGATTAATAAAACACCGCAGTATCCTGCTACTCTAACGCTGCTGATCCTAAACAATTTGTGCTCTTACTTCAAAGCTGAATGAACAACAGCTTTCTTTCCTTCAGCTCCCAAGGAAAGCCGTGCAGAGTCATGGTGGTAGGGCTTCTGTTGTAAATGATTTCTTTGGTTTTGATCCACATATCCAAGGTCTGAGAGTTAAGCATGCTCAAAACCAACTGCTTTGAGGTCAAAAGAGAGAATTTCTTACAGCTCTGACCCGGAGCTATAAAGCAACCCAGTTTTACTCAGCTCTGCTTTGGGGGAGGGGAGTGTTACTTGAAAATGCCCACTGACTTTGAGGAACTTGATATAAATTATGAATCTATAGTACAGCTGCAATGACAGTTCATGATGAATATTTCCTACTGCTGTATTTCTGAGCTGCTCTACCCATAGCAGGAAACAATATTGAAACAGTATTGTTTGGGAAGTGTTACCCCTTCTCCTCTCCTTTTAGAATATAAGTTCACTTTTTGTAAAGAGAATGACATAAACTTGTAGATGAAGATGGCCGTAAAAAGAGATGACCAATTGGATTGGAGCAGCCTAGTAGAACAACCAACAGCCATAAGACAGATGGCGTTTACCCTTAAAGGACTGTGGGCGTTTCACTCCAGGCTTTGTAGCAGAGATTTACCACCGGACCTTGAATCCCTTGAATCTTACCAGAGTGTCTCTTCTGTCCTCTATTACACTACAACAAGCCCATTATACCTACGGAGAGAGAATGTCCTTATCTGCAAGTGAAGCTTCTTGAGATGACAGCCAGTCTAGTGCAAAGGAGATTAGACCTGTGCTCCGAGCCTCCAAGGTCAATTTTCTGCCCTGAATTGTTGGTGAGGCTTTGGCTGTGCCATTTTTCTTTTCTCTGTGTCCCAGTTTGCATGTGTCATTAGAGTTGGGACAGGTTAGGAATAATAACATTACAGAATTTCATATGGTACAACTGTGGCGTCATAGAAACAATTGGAATGGGTCATGTCTTAGCAGAACTTTTTTGGTGTGCCATTTATGGTTGAGTAAACTGGAAAGATGTCTCAGTTGTGAAGGAGACTGTGGTTAGTATACATGAGCAGCCATGCGCACTTGGGCCCTTTTACCATGACTTGAAAGTGCAGCTCCTGAGCCCTCTGCTGATGTCATGTTTGTCAATCATATCAAAACTACGTAGAGACTGTCTTTTTTTTTTTTTTTCCCCCCCAAGAAACTGGCTTGTTTCATCTTGGACATTAGATTTCACTCAGATGTGAAATGCCATGTAAATCTGGGCTAAGCAGGCTGCAAACACCAACAGGAACACTTCAAGAAGCAAACCTCACACCCTCCACACAAATTCCCATGCTCCGAGAAACTTTGGCTGTACCCGCTGCCGGAGGAAAGTTCTCATAAACCACTCTGTGTTGGTTTATACGCTGCAAATCCCCCAGAATGTATTTCAAAAGGTAAGAGTCCAAGCCTGAGATGTTGCAGCATGGATGGACTGCCAGGGAAAAGAATATTTAAGCCTTTTACACAGACATCCTGTGACACTGTGCCGAAAGATGGCAATAAGCGACAGTGGAGAAGGCTGGGTATGTCTGTAAAAACAATTGTAGTGGCTTTGTGTGGACCACCAAGGCCTCGTGGTCCAGTGTTTGTCAAGAGTGACCGAGCAGAGGGCAACTGAGCATAGCACAGCTTGGGAGGGGGATTTCCTTGAGCCGTTCTTAATAAAGTTGCTGTCTATGGGAGATCAGCTCCTAGGTCAAATGCCATCTAGCCGTGGTAGTGTGTGGGTACTTGGGTGCCAGATGTGGAAGGGCTTGGCTAATTGGTTCTGTCTGTACTGGTGTCCAGCTTCCAGCCAACAGACATAACATTACCCGAGGAGGTAAAAGAGTAAATGCAACCTCAAAGGCTTTTTCTCCGCTTGAAGGTACTGAACTGGGAGCCCAGCAAGGTAAAGGGCTTTGTAAACGTTGCTGAAGTAGGGTAGCAAGTGTGACTTGTACAGACATATCTGCTTGCAGTTTTAATTAATGTCAAACGAAGAGGGGGAGGACCTCTAGTCCAGCAGCGGTTCTGCATGTGGCTGCTGACCTCACAACCAAGGGAGAATGACAAAATACTCCTGGGTTGAGTGACACAGGACTACTCTTCTAATGCTGTGGAAAACTGCACTTTTAGAAGACTCTAGTGTCTGAATTGGTGAAATATTTACTTTATAGCCAGCCAGGCTCTGTGGGATTCAAGGTGTCGGTGTTTTCAAGCTCTCCAGGTGTGGGGATGAGGAGGAGCAAGACCCAGGCACTTGACCCAAGTTGCCAATAGGATTATTTCATACCATGAACCCCATATTCAATATAAATTAGAAAGTTTGGTGCTTAGTTCTCTTTCCCTCTATGGTCTTGGTCCAGAGAACTCCTTGCCCCGGTGCCGGAACCCTGAGCCCTTCCCTTCCTCCCAAATCAACCGTGCTCGCAGGGTCCCCATTTGCTGTCCCTGCTGGGGGTGCACAGCTTCCTGCTGGGGGAATGGGCTGAGCATAATCCTTGTATATCTGATATTAGTACCGGGATTAATACTGTTTCTTTATTATTGTTGTTAATTATTTAGTCTTAACCTATTAAATCTATTTATATTTCAACCCTCATGTTTCCTTGTTTCCCCTGATTCCCCTTCTTGGGTGAGGAGGGGTCATCAGATGATGGAATAATTGTCTAAATGACCATAAATTGTCGTGGGTTTTCTCAAACCGTAATAGGGGCAAAGCCAGATCTTAAGGCACTGAGGTCACCGATGCTTTGGGGCTTCAGCATTGTCATACGTCACCTTGCCTTCCTGCTTCCTCTCCTGTACATGTGCCTTTTGAAAGACAGATGACCAGATGGAGTTGCCTCACGTTTCCTGAGAGGTTAGAGGCACTGCTATTACAGGGGAGCTAGTTCATATTTAAATGAGAGGAAGAGTATGATTCAAATTCAGCCAAAATAGGGCTGCTGATTAGGCTGGTTCATCTGTAATAATGTCATCGCATCAAGAAGCCCTTGATTGCAGTGGCCAGAGTTGGTTGACGTGGGTTGACTGGTTGATAGAACTAAATATTGATGTGCTGAGACCTCCGCCTGTCGTTCTTACAGTTCCTGGGAATTCCCTGCCTGTTTGTGCCTGCTCCCCATCTTTCTGTTTCCACTGGGATGTACTGATTTTTCTCAAAGAAATCCTGTCTTTCTCCAGGCTCCTCAGTACTGCATCCCACATCTATATACCCCAAATATAGACACTTAACCGAGGTACTGAAATTAGGATTTTTCAGGTAATGAAATGAGGATCTTTGTCACTTCCATCTCCTTATTCATCCATGGTGAGAGAGAGGCATACAAGGCAAGTGCAGACATTAGTTGGACTGAATACCATTAGTATAACAAAAATAGAATTAAGTCAAGATTTCTTTTAATAGCAACCACCGGAGTTAATACCCAAAATTACCTGTGACCAAAACATTTTGCACACCAGGATTTCACGTCTCAGCCTCCCTCTGCCCTAACCCACACTTATCTCTGTATTGCCTCTTGCCCTCCCTCGTCCTGCCTCAAGATGCAGAGACCCAGTTGCTGATGCTCCAGCAGAGCCAACCCAGACAAAGCCTAGTGACTAGAGCTCTGAAGTGGACTTGATTGCAGGAGCTGAGCCCTAGATTCCGTGTGGTGCATGGCCATAAGAAGGCCATGAGTAGAGAAGGCTCCAGGGAGACCTTATAGCAGCCCTCCAGTACCTAAAGGGGCTACAGGAGAGATGGGGAGAGACTCTTGATGAGGGAGGGGAGACATAGGATGAGGGAGAAAGGTTTTAGGCTGAAAGAGGGGGGATTTAGTTTAGATATTAGGAAGAAATTCTTTGCTGTGAGGGTGGTGAGACACTGGAACAGGTTTTCCAGAGAAGCTGTGGCTGCCCCATCCCTGGAGGGGTTCAAGACCAGGCTGGATGGGGCTTGGAGCAACCTGGTCTGGTGGGAGGTTTTGGAACTGGATGATCTTTAAGGTCCCTTCCAACCTGAACCATTCTATGCTTCTGTAAAGCATGCTGTGCACACCTATGGTGCCCTAGAAACACTATCCTTAAACTAGAATTGAGATGAAAACCACCTTGGACAATTAAGTTGTTGTCATAGATACTCTATAACCCAGGTTAACTTCTGGAGCTGGAGGCGCTGTCTGTAGGGTGAGTGAAGTTTCCCAGAACGTGTGAAATGCTGACATAAATCCCCAAATGGACTGAGCTGAGCCTTTGCAGCCCAGCCAAAGCCCTCCAGCCAGATTTCAATAGTATAAACAAGACTGGGTCACCTCCTCCCTTATCGAATTAGAGATGGTAATAGTCCTGGCAGCAGCTGATTGCATGCTATCAATCACTCAAGATGCTAATTTTTCGGAGCTGGCACCAGAAAGAAAGGGACCAGGGTTGGAAAGGATTCTAGGTTGCTGTTGTTGCCCGTGTCACGCTGCTTGTGAACAGTTCAGCAACGGCTTCATGCCTCAATCAATGCAGCTGCTAAGCCGAGAAAAAGCAGGGCTTTACCAAAAACCAGATGTTTTGCACATGAGCTGACTTAGTCCAGTTAATGACCCAGATAGGAAAGAAAACAAGGCGTGCACACACACGGACACAAACAGGCACAGCCAGGGCTTGAAACAGTATTTAAGAAGGGCAGATACAGATGCTGAGATACGTTGAGAAAGGGGGGGAAAAAAAATTTCCCCTGTTTCACAGTTACTCCAAATACCTCTAGGACTTCTTGTAGCGCCAGAATGGCCTTTTGGCATATTTTGGCTCTTTTGAGCAACATGTCTATACATGTGTGTGTACAGGATATGTATGTACATACATGATGTAGGGTGACAATGACAAGGTTGAGGCTGATTTGCATGAAATAGCATCGCAAGTTCCCAGAGTGATGGAGGCACATTCTTGCAAAGTTGTTTTTATCAGTGTTTTAGATGATTAGCAAAGTGGGAGGTGATTTCCCAGTATCTGGTTAGGAGTTTAACTGAGTTATTATTTAGAAAATAATTTCTAGGAATAGCAAAATTGACCACATTTTAATTCATCAACCTAATTAGAGATTGAGCTTTCAGGGCAACAAAGAGCCCATGTGATAGTGATTTTGAATACCCCGGTGTTTGAGTTTCTGAACGGGGCTACTGCGATGAGGCTGATTTCCAAGGCATAACTTCTCAGCATTCTCTGAAAGTTGGTACCTGGGATATGCTTTAAATTCGCCTCTAAATTCCCAGTCATTGTTTAAAAAAAAAAAAGAAAAAAAAAAAAGTGGCTACAGCTTCTTCTTTGGGGTCTTTGGGATCACTGACCGCTTTGTCAGAGGTCAAAAATAAGAAATATAAATAAACAAAACGCTTGCAGCTATTTCCGTTTAATACACCAGAGTCTGACTTGGTTCTGCACAGTGATACTGAAGAGGTGAGAATTAGAAACTACTTGGGAAATTGTTTATTCCTCCTCCCTCCCCCAGTTGTTTTTTTTCACTTTTCTGGCAGAAATTACCTTACTTTATTATTATAATTGGTCTCTGTTCAGCAATATCTGATCTCACCTTTCTAAGGCATCAAGAACAAGGATGGGAACTTCTCAAATCACAACTGAAGATGCAGTCATTAAATTTGACCAAAATCAGCATTTCTGCCTCTTGGGAAAGTTTTCTGGGGTGCACTTATTTTCAGTTTCCGATTTATTCTTTACTTTCGTGTACTGGAAATTCGGAAAACAAGACTGAAAGTCATCTGGAGCCATTTAGCAATGCAGAGCTATTTCAGCGTCAGTCTCCTAAAACTTAGCTCTGTCTCAACTTCAGCAAAACTCGATCAAACGTGAGATGCCTCAGATGAAATGTTCAGGGAAGCAGTGTTTACTGATGAAACTTTGTTTAGTCGGAAATTTGCAAACCAGATTTAGTTATAGTCATATCTCTCAGACACAGATTTTTTTTTTTTCCTTATACAAGTATTCACATAGAGCTTGTGTTAAATAGATGTTATCAAGTATTTACTTAAAAAAACCCAAACAATAAGTTTTAAACTGTTTGACCAAAGAGCCCTTTCCTCCCTTCTGATGCTGCCAAAAGGATTTATATAGGAGCTAAAATACATGTGGAAAGGGTCATGCCTGGAATTTTGCTGTAACTGAAATTTTTTTGAGGCTGAAAAACAGCTGCCCATCAGTTTAAGGGGATCACTTGAGAACCGTTCCACGCTCACCAGCAACGCGCCTGAATCAGTGAAACAGTAACTCACTGGAAAATTAGCTTCATATAGCTCTGCCTCCCCGTCTTTGGCACAGGTCACCCCTGTAATTTCAAGAAGTGCAAATTCAGCTCTGAAGCTAATGGACTAAGCTCAAGTGGACCAGAACAACTCTGCCTCCAGCTCTTCAAAGCTCTGGTCCCTCAGCTCTGCCCACACCACCGAGATGCCCACCTCCAAAGCAGAATTTCATGCTCCTTTTGACTTTCTGCTTCAGCTCCCAGTGCAAGGTCAGAAGTTAACATTAGGACAAAAGAATTAACAGTAAAAAAATAGTTATTTTTCACCGTTCAGCCCTGGAAGCTCCATATAAGGTCTTGATGAAGCTTCTGGGAGTGTTGTGCATATGCAAAAAGTCTTATTCCTTCTAATGCTTATCTTACTGTATTTTGTTATAACATTTCTAAATTATCACTATCAATTCGCCGTGTGGAAGCTGAGATCTCCACGTCATCCTGTAGGCCAGCAGGACCTGAAGTCCCAGATTCCCTGGTGGTCACTAAAGCGATGCCCGTGAAGAGAACCTTGCTGTGCTTACGCTGGGCAAGGGTTCAAGTAGAGCAATGTCAACTGGCAGGGGAAGAAAGCATGGCTCGGTATGAAAAATGAGAACTGCAAGCCCAAAACCTTAATCAGGTGATTAATTAGCAACAGAGTAATTTTTACTACGTGCCTGAAAGCATGCTAAATCTTGGGTGGGTAACATGAGAGTATTTTGTGATCCTGGTGATCACTTTTATGTGGTCCCAGTGAAAATCCCCACGACAGCTAATTGAGAAACCTGAGTTCGCCAAGTAAAGTGATAGATATTGAAAAATAATTAACTTCCAAGTGAGCTGCTGGCCCTCGGGCAGAAAACCATGAGAAGACAAATGATAAATGACCAAGTACTGTATCTCGACAGGAAGATGAGCCAAGCGTTTCTGAGAACAGGTCTTCCAAAGAGCCAAACCCTGACAACAACTGAGTAGTTTAAACTGTAAAGCCAGCCTGGGAGACTGTAGTGGGACAGTTTACTGAGTGCTGGGTTTCTTGAGGGTCTCCTGGAGGTTTTTACCTGTGGTATTTGCTGCAGGGGAGGGGGTCACCAGGTCAATTGTGTTGGCAGCGTATTAAAAAATGATTGGACAATTTAATGGTTGATAATAGCGTGGTAGTTATGTCCCTGAGATAAGAGTAACCAGATACCTGGCTCTGGGGCTCAAACAGGGTCTCCCTTGAAAGATGGAGTGGTCTTTAGAGGATTACAAGGAGTCGTGGACGCTGAATGTTTCCATTTGTGACACGGCAGCCGATGCCTGCGGGGCAGCAGGGATGCAGAGCAGCCCATGCTCCAGCGCTGCCTCAGCAGCATCGTGTCTCTGGGGCTCACAGGGGACCCTGGCGTGGTGGTCTTGGCTGCCTGCCCCTGCCTTGTGCAGCAGCACAATGCTGGCTCCGGCAGCTTGGGGAGTCTGCGACAGGATTTGTCCCCACAGATAAACACTGTGCTATTGTGTGTGGTACCCAGCACGGGTGAGCTGAAATGAGGAGGATGTGGGGTGGCCCCCATACCGGCACATCTTGGAGTCATGGAATCATAGAATGGTTTGGGTTGGAAAGGACCTTAAAGATCATTGAGTTCCAGCCCCCCTGCCCTGGGCGGGGACACGTCCCACCACACCAGGTTTCTCCAAGCCCCATCCAGCCTGGCCTTGAACAAACAACATTAAGGCTGAATTTGCGTCACAGGGTCCCTATTAGCAGGTGGGAGGGCTAGAGGAAGCCATGGGTTTGCCAGCATTGAGGACTGAAAGGACACAGAACAGCCAAAAATAACTGATTCTGGTGTTTCACCTTTTAGCTGTAGAGTTCATTCACCACTGGCCAGTGCTATGTGATGAGACTTGATAGAATCCTCTCTGTGATTTTGATTTGGGGAATCCATGCAGTCCTATGGTGGATTTGTGCTGGGAGAAAAGTCTACTCTATGTCTGGATTGACCCAAAGGCCAACTCTGTTCATGTCTGTTCTTGGTCACAGCATTGTCCATGTAGCCCTCAAATACCTGTCTGTGTTTCTGTGTTCTCTAACACCTCATGTGTGCAGCCAGCAAACCATAGAATAGTTTGGGTTGGATAGGACCTTTAGAGGTCATGTAGTCCAACCCCAAATTACTAGCAAACTCTGTTCATGCTCTTCTGCACTCTGCAAAATGAAAAAATACCAGGCACACTTCAGAAAACGCACTTGCCAGAGGTGAACTTATGGTCCTAAAGTACAACAATCCCCTCTGTACCCATCATCTCCCCCGCAGACACGTCATACTGACTTACAGCATCCTCCTCAGATGCTTCCCTTCGCATATTGTTATACAGACTGAATTTGCTTAGCACAACACAACGGCCTCTTGCATGTAATTCTTAGCTCATGAGTTTTACCGTAGGTCCCATGAACATTCTGTGAACCTCCAGCTCCCGGATTCATGGGAACAATAAAAATCTCAACATGGTTTTTAGGTTTTATGGTTGCAGAAAAAAACCACACGCATAAATATGATCTAAAAAGTCCCCAAACCAGAAGGCAAATAAAAATAATCCCAGAAACATTACTGTTATGCTGATAAATCCAGTGACTTTTAAGCTGCCTTCTTCAGGGGATCTCACGTATGGTTTTGGAACAGTAGGGTTGGCCACACTTGTGAGAAACGCATACTTCTCCACACCCAGGTCTCATAGAACTCTTTTCCTCCTAAACCTCACGCAGGCGCTTCAGAGTGTTCCCAGTCACTCGCTGCCTTGAGATCTGCTGGAGTGTTAAGATGTTTGGGGTGAAAATCAGTCTGTTTGGATTCAGCCTGCCTAAGTCACAGCTCCGGTCATTAGCAAGATGAGGGTGGGAAGCAGAGGCGCTAGGGAGGATGAGAAATGGGGGCACTAGGGAGCTGCAAAGGCCATTTCCAGTGTCTGCTGCTTCTTTGGCTTAATGAGCTGCATGAAGTGCCAGAACAAACAGCCTGTTCCCCCTCAAGCTTAACTGCTGAAACGCTGTGTCCTGCCTTGGAGGACCTGCTCACACAAGGTGGTTCCCAGAGCTCATGCTGGGTGTGTTGCACCCTGTCCCACTGCACGTGGGGCATTCAGCTCCAGGCTTGGAAGCAAAAATCACGCTCGCTCAGTGAGGAGACGTGGTGGATTCCCTTTCTTGTGACAGCTTGGAGATGAGCTCTCTGGTCTCCTAATGGTGGTCTGATCTGGTCTGTGCAGTTTGCAGCACGTCCCTGTGCTTTACGTGCTTTCAGAGTGTGCAGCACACCCTTGCCTCTTTGTCTGGCTGGTTTTGTGTCTCCCTTGGTTTGGAGTTGGGTTTGTTTCCCCTTCTGGGGGCTGGTTTCTCTTGGCATGCCAAGGAGCAAGGAGTGAAGCCAAGGGGGAGCCTGGCCCAGGGCACTACAAGCACCTTTGGCATCACCTCAACATCACTTCTCTCCCCGCTATTCTGTGATGTCGGGGAGTTGCCTAAAGCCCTGGCTCCGTTGGTCTCCTAGATATCACTAGCTGTGGAGACTAGGACAAGGAGGTGCTGCTTTTGAAAGAAAGTCTCTGCTCGCCTGCAGTACCTCTTTTTTGATTGCTGAGGGAGAAGACACAGACTGTGGTATGCACTTTATTTTAAATGGCTGCAGCCAGGGCAGATGAATTCCCACCTCTGCCAGCTTGGTCTGTTACTGGTTTCAAAGGGCAGTAGTCCTCTGAGCAGATGTGTGTGGGTGAACAGCAGTCTCTGCATGATTTCTATGCTTTGTGTGTCTCTAGCTGGAAGATGGCTCTCCAGCCCAGTGCGCTATAAGGAGTGGGCAGCAGAGGCAGTGCTTATCTGACTTGAGAAGTAGTTAAAATTTTTGTGGCTATGTGATCTTCTCCTGCTCCCACTCAGGCCTGTAGAGAGGTCCTACTGAAGCTGGAGAGGCAAGGGTGATGTGAATGAAAACTCTTCAGAATAGGATTTCTCTAAGCCCAAAAGGGCACCCAGTGTTTTTTCCTAAGGTCATGGATATTTTGCAATAGCTATGAGTGATGGCAGAGACATACCTTGCAGTCAGGTCTTTGGGGAGTCAGTTGAAAGTTTTGGCTGAGCAGGAATTGGCCCTAAAGTTATGGATCTGACCCAGAGCAAGTAACGAGTCTGTGGGTGAGGCTGACCCTGATGGAGATCTGAACTTTGTGGCTGATCCACACGGGATTGAGTGCAGAAGACAAAGGGAGCTGCCACCAGGACCTTGTGTGCAATGGTACCCTGGGAGAGATCTTGTATGGGGCTTCAGCAGAGACTTACTGAGGATGGAGAGAAAACCAAAACAGGCAGGACTGAGGCTCACAGGAGGTGTGATCTGTGTGACACCACCTCCTTCCCCATTCCCTCTCCTTTATCCCCACCACGGCTGCAGTCTTTGCACACTCTTGAAAGCCAAAGCTCTTCTTTTTCAACTTCCTTGACATCAGACCAAACCTGAGCATTACAGAGGGAGCAGGGCAAAGGAATGGTGCTGGATCTAGGCTGGAAATTATTTTCTCAATTTGTGAGGCTTTCCAAAGCACTGGAAAAATCTTTTTGCCCTGATAGAGGCCAGAAAGTCAAAATCTGAAAAATATTGGTGAACTGAAAAATCTGGAAAAGAACAGTAAGGTTGGGGTCAAGTGCAGCACTTTGTTTAGATAATATTTGAATGTTTTGGTTTAATTATGAATATTTATAAAGGGTTTCCAGCCACTACAATTAGCTTAAATTTTGAAATTAAAAGCTATTTTGAAAAGGAGAAGTTTGAGCAATTTGGAGGAGGAAGAAACTTGAAGCTGGAAAAGTTACAAGATAATACTCTTTACTAGGGAGAAAACCAGTTTTAATGAAACAGCTTCACATTATGAAAACATGAAAAAAACCTGATCGTCTCCTGCCCAACAGCTTTCTCAGGAGGGGATGGTGTTCAGCACTCTAATTCCGAGAGTTACCTTGGGGCAGTGCTTGTCAAAAAGGTCCCTTTTACTGCCCCGGTCTGTCCTTAGGACTTTTTTTACCCACTCATGGAAGGGTTCTGTGGTGTTTGATAAACATTGAGCAGAACCATATGTGAGCTGGGTTGCATTATGCAATAAGGGAGGATGGGTCAGTATCTACTCTTCAACTTGCGAAAGTTTTCCTTCTTGGCCAGATCTCAAGGGGTGAGATTGAATTACTTTGAGTTTCATTTCTGATTGACATTGGAGCTTAAAATTTACTGCCAATGCAGACACAGATTTTTTTTCTGTTGAAGGAATTCAGCAGAATTCCCTATTCCCTGAAATTTCTAGGTCAACATGAGCCTGCCAATGCCAATTCATGCTTTAAGAGCAACTACTAGATCCTAAGGCTGAATTTACAGTATTATTTCCTTGTAAATGTCAGATGTAATTTTGGGAGAACGCTCGGATATATCCGATACTGATCGACTCACCATTTTCATTAGGAGGTAGTCAAATCAGATGCAGCTGAAATCCTTAGCCATACCCTTGGGGAAACCTATTGACAAAGTTTGGAGGCAAGCTTTGGAAATAATAGACATGAAAAAGTATAAATCCTATATTAAAGTTTTATAAGCTTCATTATATAGTGATATTTCAATTACTCCGTGGGAGATTTGGATGAATCTACAGGAAAAAGGCAGATGCAGGATTGGCTGAGAGTTGGCAGCTTTTTGCTGTTTGAGTTCTGGATTTTGTCTTTTGATTAGAAATAGGAAATCCCTTCAGCTGAAGGGGCAGCACTGGACCACTTTGAGTGAAGAACTTAAGATGCTTTGCAATGATCCCCAATTCTAGTTAATTCCAGTAAGTTTTGAAGCTCTTTGCCACCTTTCTGGTCATTCCCATGGAACAAACCAAAGACCTACCCAGGGAAATAACTGTAATCGCAGGTTATCTGCCAAAATTCCTTATCCAGTATCTAATGCCTCCAAATGGGGTTCAAACTTGAATTCGTTAGTAGGAAAATGATGAGCCGTAAATCTGTGAGCCTTTGTACTGGTGTCCTCCCTCTCCAAGGCAAGTGCACCTTGGAAGAGTACAGAGGACATACTTACTTTTTTTCCTTTTTTCCTGTTCTTACTTTTTTTCCTTTGAAAATACACGTGCAAAATCCAGCAGCGCTGTGATTAGAGCAGTCTGCAGAATAGACGTGCCCGGCAGTCTGCACCAGGGAAGGATTGGTGCCTTGTGGGGAAGGATGTTTGACCAAATCCTGCTTATAGTCACATCAATTTGGTGACTTCAGAGGAGTCCGGCTCCTTCAGAGGAGCCATTCAACACAGTATTTGGTGACTTCAGAGGAGTCTAGATGAAACGAACAATAGTCTTGTGTATTTCTGAAAATTAGTTTGTATTTTTAAATAAAGCCCTACGAGTAGTAAATATCACTTACTAACCCATACCTCACACGTACATGGCAGGTTGCAGGCAGTAGCCAGATTCAATGATCTCCCTACCATCAGGGTACAATTATTTCTGGGGACATTAAGGCACAGAGGCAGTGATGTGGCTGTCAAAGCCAGAGGAAAGCTCTGGAAGCGAGAGTGCTAGCCCCAATTTTTGTATTCGTATTGCTCCTTCTCCTGCTCTTGACGACAAATGCACATTTTAAAACGTGGAAGGACTCTTTAGGGTCTGTTCTCTAACCCTCTTTCTAGACTGCCATTACAATCTTCAGTAAAACAGAACTGGGACCTCATAAAGGGTTACCAAGTTGCTGTGTGTACCCTGCATTCATTTATGAGAGTTCTACAAAATTATGCAGCCGATCTGCAAAACAGACATGACAGTGTCAGCACCCACAGTAGCAAGAAGCTGTTTCTTTCCCAGCCTCTGGTTCAAAGCACTTGACCTTTATCCTCACGTCTTCTGTCTTTGAGGAAGGGCCATACCAACTCCTCGTTCCTCCCCAGCTGTAGGAGTCATGCTCACAGCTATTCAGTCCCTCATTGTGTGAAGCCGTCCCCAGAAAGGCAGTTTCAGAACTGCCTTTTGCTGAAGGGAACAATAAGGCTTAATATAGTGCCTGGGGTGATATTATAGAGTTAGAGGCAGATCAGAGATTAGTACATTGTTTCTGCCGTAGAGGATTTCTTGCTAGGACATTAATAGAAAAAGCTTTACCTAATCGTATTGTTTTCGTGCTCGTTTTGTTTTACCAAAGTGATATGCAGGTCCCCAACTGTCAAAAGGGAGCAAAGTTCAGCTTCCCATTTTCCACTACTGCTAAATAACGAGCCCTGCAAAGCCTCGAGCTCGGCTTAAAATGAGTTTTACAAGAGTGGAGACATGAGTGTTGGGTTCCTTGCAGCTGGTTTCTGAGCCTTTAGGTAACCTGTGGGTTACATTTCTAAGCGTGGGGGCGAGAAGCCTCTGTGAAGCGGAGGGAGAGCGCTGGAGGAGGTTCACACATAAATCCTGGGATTTCACAAGCTGGACTTTTAAAAAATCACCAGATTTCGCAATACCCCTAATCAGATTGTGAGGGATGGTGACCCTCCAGATCTGAAAGGATTGTTTTTTCGGTATTGTCTTCATCAGCTCTTAGTTCTGGTATTTTCTTTCTCTTCCACACGTGACTCTCTTTTTCAGGGCCATGTGTATGTTGTATGTATTTTATATTGGAAAATCTGTTTTTTTCAAGGCACACCACTCTCCCCTGCCCCTTTTTCTGCAGCTCTTACCAGGGGCAGGAGAGCTTTCTCTGCAGCTCTTTCCCACTTCTTTCCGTGCAGTTTCAGAGGCCTGTTGAAAGCAGTTCTTTATTTCCCCCCATCTGCTATTAATTGCCTCTCTCTCATGCTCTGTAGCTCCCTCATTGCACCTCCTGCACCCCAGCTTCAGGGACAAGGTTTGGGAAGGACTTGTGCTCCGCTAAAGCCATCTATCGCTGGCTAAATCCTCCTGGAAGACAAACATGGCCATTTTTGCTGAACTGCAGCTTGCTCTTTCCATGCCAAGGTTTGCTTCAGGAAATCCCCCAGATGAATTAAAAAGATTGTTTTGCGTTTGTTGGGAGCTCTGCCCAGTGCTGCTTGCAGTGCACAAGCTGTGTTTGGTGCTTGTTGGGGTCAAGAGAGCTCAGAAAAATCTCATGCCTGGGTATTGGCTCTTCTAAGGGTTTATCAGGCCAGGACACCCATAAAAAGGCCCCAGCACACACACATGCACACACACACACACACATATACACATACACCCACACATCCATACACACACAGTCTCTCTCTTCTTTAAACAGGAAACTCAGCTCAGCATGTGGTGAGTAACCAAATATCAGCAAAGACTTTCTTGCCTTTTTTTTTTTTTTTAATTCTGTTAAAAAAAAAAAAAAGAAGAAATTGGAGAAGGAGGGGAAAAAAATCCTGTGTTAAAATAAACTCTTGGGTGTAAATGGGTCAGCACAGTTGAGAAACCTGGGTGTTTAATGGAGAGATTCTGGCCGGGATTCATTAGTCACTGATTCAGTTGGAAGAAGTGAAGCTTCATGGTGCTTGGAAGTTCTTCAGAAGTTTGGGAAAAGTTAAAAAAATCCAGCATATATTCTGTGGAGATAGGATGCAGGCCCATGACGTCAGCAGGCACGACTCCGTTCAAGTGTGTTGGAGCTGTGCAAGCAGTTTGGCTTCGGCCCTGGAAATAACACAGGTGTAGGTTAAACAAGGCCTGATTCATTGTGTTTAGGGCCAACAGGGATTTTTATGGTTGCCTGGGTGGACTCTGCATAGGATACATCTGGGATACGCTGTGATTCATCTGCGAGATCTGAGTTGTGGCAGAGTCAAAGCACTTTTTTAAAAATAAACCAGAAATATGATAAGTGGATTCAAAGTCTTCAAGAGACATCAAAGATCTTGGTGGGCCTTCTTAGACTAGCCAAGGGTTAATTACCTCTCATTGCCTGAACATGCATCATTCTTCTCACCACTCCTCATGATTGCCCTCCATCCCCATGGCGTGGACGTGGGTTTTGTGTGCCTGTTTCTCCTCAGCCCCACTTGCTGCATCACCAGCTGTACTATTGCCCCGTGAATGCTGCTTTTGTACCAGAGGTGATCAGAGCAGAATGAAAGCTTTGGACGGCCATGGTGCTTCCAGCCCAGCCTGAGGTGATGGGAAACTCAGCCTGATACCCCACGCTGGGAAAGTACCGCAAAAACTGTAGCATGGTTTTGCATTCTCCTGAAATGCCCAATTTTGCACAGGGAACATTTCACCCGTGCAGCTATTTGTATGTCATATTTGAGGAAAAGTTACTAGAAAGAAGCTTGGCGTAAAATAAGAACCCTTTATTATAGAGGTTGCAGAAAGGTAAATGTTGATCTCTTCTCCCAGGTCACAGGCGATAGGATAAGAGGAAATGGCCTCAAGTTGCTCCCGGGGAGGTTCAAATTGGATATTAGAAAAAATTTTTACACTGGAAGGGTTATTAAGCATTGGAATGGGCTGCCCAGGGAAGTGGTGGAGTCACTGTCCCTGGAGGTATTTAAAAGACAGGTAGATGTGGTGCTTAGTTTATGGTTTAGTGCATGGTTTAGTGATGATTTTTGTCAGTGTTGGGTTGATGGTTGGACTCAATGATCTGAGAGGTCCCTTCCAGCCTGGGCAATTCTATGATTCTGTTACGCAATTCGAGAGGGTCTGGTGGCTGTATTTTACTTCATCTTGGTGGAGGCAGAAGCTTACCATGGCTAGTTGGAATTCTGCACAACGAAAAGGAGCTGAACATTAACATCAAGGGTTGGCCCACTGATCTTACCAAAGAGAAGGTATTTCCCAAATGGGGAGCAGCTGGAGCTGTGTAGTTCATATAAACTCCCGGCACAAATGTATGATGTTGCCGTTCACAGAAAATCATTACCAGATGGTACAACAGTGGTAGGTGTGTGCAAACCCACAGGGGGCAATAGAATGGATGAGTAACATCGCTCCGCGGCACATTGAAAAGTCAAGGTGATGGGGAGCAGAGCTCTTGCTTCACACGCCTTGGTCATGCTCCATTCTGCCTTCCTGCTGGACATGGGTTCTGTGCAATGGGGAATGTGTCTTGGGAACAGCCATGCCACCCAAGGCTCTACCTTGAGCCCAGCAGACGAGGGTAATAGCAAGGACAATTAAATGTTGGTTGGTCTTCTGCTGCGCTCAGCATGAAGGAGATTTCTCGGAGTTCGTTAACACAGCTCTGATTCATAACCGTGAGTGGAAGGAGGCCAACAAGCACAGCGTGCTATTCCTCCGAGTGAGCTCTTCCAGCTAAATTGAAGCAAAAATCGCAGCGCGGCCTCCCCTGAACTACCGGAGAGGTGCTCAGAAAGTTTCATTAAAACATCATGGCATTTTAATGCCTTTTGTGATAAAGAGTGGGTCATTCGTGTTGCCAGGGCAGTTAGTGTGTTGCTATGATATTTTACCAAATGTCACTTCCGTTGTCTGGGTTTTTGTGGTTTTGTGTCCTGTGAAAAGTTTTTGTAACTGAAAAAACAGCCCACCAGCCTTTGAGGATGACATGGGACAAAAATAAAAGTTTGTCAAATTCGGTTTTCAAGAAAGCCCTAAGGCAGAGTCACGTCCTTTCTGGAGCAGCTGCTGATCTGGGAGCTTGGGATCACGTCCTTTTCCCGATCCAGTGGAACAGGCTCTTGGACTCGAGGTGGTGGCAGGAAAACGATAGTGTATTTCTATTTGTCCATCCATAATATTTCCAGGACTAAAGCCATCATCTTTCTAGATTTGTTAGTTTCTCATAATGGGTTAACTAACAACTTAGGCAAATTCATTTTTGAATGAACTGTGTGTGTCCATGAAGGTTTTTGCACTTTACACCTGGTGAGTTGTGCAAGTTAAAAACATTTTGATGGGGTCCCTGCAGCTACTGTGCTCCACAAGACTTTCAAGACGGGCGCCCATAATGTGCTGTCGTAGGAATGTTCACAAACCAGAGCTATTTGTGAAACTTTACTCGTAAAATGCAGGATTTGCAAAAGGTCTTAATTGATCTTTTATGACTGGGAAGCACTGATCTCGCTGAACTGGAGGAGGGCACACAGCCTAATTCACTGGGAAAGCTGCTGATTAAATGATTAAAAGAGATTTTATCTCCTGGCTTTTATACTTGCTCTAAAATAAAAGCTATTTTTTCTGGTTACAGATGTATCTCAGTCAGCTCCTAGCTCCCCCAGAAATGCAGAAAATCAGAATTTTCTTCTTCTTCCAAATATGAGTTTTGTACAGCAATTGAATTCCATTGATCTGAGAGAGATTTAGGAAAAGCTTTTAATGTCCCATATGGCTTTGGGATTCAAAGAATTTCCATGTAATGAAGTATTGTCTTCTGGAGTTTTCTCTTTCTGCTTTATACTTAGCAGGCGGTATTATAACACTAGCAGCTTGGGGCAGTTTAATTTTCATATTAGATCCGTAGGATCTGAACTGAAATCCCAAAGGGGATTTTTATCCCTTTTCTTTCAGCATGTGTCAATGGAAACAACCCTCTGAAGGTCAAGAGCAAGTGCTGTCCCTAAATATAGAATTCCTCTGGTTATCGCAAAAGCCGCGTTCACCACAGGAAGGGACTGGACTTCTGAGAAGGGTGCAAGTTTTGATTTCCTAAAGTTTATTTTGCAGAGGGGTCATGGACAGAGTCTTGGAGACTGGTAAGAATCAGTGAGATATTATCGGCCCACAGCAAGGTTTTATGTTCCAAGGCTCCTGGCATGTAACCTGGGTCCTTATTTTCCATGCTACTGGTTCTGGTATTATGTTAAATAAAAACAAGGGTAAAGAAGACTTTTTATAATCATGTTTTCTATTGCAGATGCAAAGCAGATCATGCAGCTTGGCGTAAAAGGGGCAAGCGTAGCTTATAAAATTTATTTGGGAAGGACCTGATTGAAAGCAAACTTATCTCAGCACTCTCATCAGGAATATTACGCTAGTGTAGCAGCGCCTCCTTTTTATTATTAGGAACACAAAGAGCCAGTTGGCTTGATTGCATGTGGAATGGCCACCTCATAAATGTGCCATAATCTTTGTCATGAGAAATTTTTAAAGGCTCTTGGCGGGAGCTGGTCACAGCTTTTTTTTTTTTTTTTTAACCCAAAAGTTGCTGTAATAAAAATATTAGGGCGCTGGTGTTATTTTTTCAGGGTTTTATGGGTATTGATCTTTTAAAAATTCATAAGTTAGCATTATCTAGAAATAATGCAGTTTAAATTTTTCATTTTCCTTGCTTTTCCTGCTTTTATCTCCTATTTTCCTTCCTTTTCTTCTCCATCTCCTCCTACTCTTTCCTTTTTTCCATTTTTTTCAATTTTTTTTTTTTAATGTGTGGCTGAAAAAACAAATAGTGGGGGAAAAGAGCCCTAAGAGTCAAGCAAGCTATAGGTAGAAAGACCAGTTATGGGAGAGAAGCCTGGGTCCAGATCTCTCCGCTGTGACACACCTTCCAAAACAGCATGATCAAATTATTCTCTGGCTTAGATTTTACGCATGAATTTGAGCCCAAACTTGCCGTGTCCAAGTGTTCTGGGAGCAGGGTTAAGTGAGCTCCTGAGTAAAGCTGGGAAGAGGCTTCAACTCAGCCTTTAGAGATGGCCATAGTGTCTTGGCCAAGGTTTCCACCATTTCTCACATACCTTGCAGCCTTCCTGTGGCCACTATATGGGAGATGCACTGATGTAACTGGTGCTCCTTCCTAGAAGGTCCCTGTCTGCTGATGGCCCAGGCAGCTGAGCGATAGATGTGTGGAGGCACATTTGGGGCTCCTGGTGCTTTCTCTCCATCAGAAATGGTCCTCACTGTCGTGCTGTAGAATAGGGACGTAAGACTTCCTTGTCTCAAAGCACTATTTTGAAGGAACAATCCATAAAAACTGGGAGGCAGCGAGATGATGCCGTCAAGAAGGGCCATAGAGCAGCTATGACAGCTCCCTGTTGTCAAGGTGGGGAAGATGCTGTGCTGCAGTTACCTGGAAGCTGAGATGGTTCCTGTCAGTTCTCTGGGAGGTCTCACAGGCTGGGTCCATCAGATCCTCATGTTCCTTTATGAAACACAGATGCGGATGCTTGGAACATTTGTCTCCACCAATTACCAATATATAGGTGCCATATGGCTAGCCCCACACTGAACAACTACAGTGCAGCAAGTAGAGGTTGAGGTGAGTCTTTTAGAGCAGATTTAGCCAGACAGTAGCCAGATGACAAGGGGAGGTAGCCCAGCAGCAGAGGCCCCTCCTTCCTTTCCTCGCATGCCTGGGATGAAGTGCAAAAAATCTGTTTGGAATTTCTTCCCGAGCCAAGGCCTCCGCATTTGTCAAGAGCTTTGCTTTGTCGATGGAGCAAAATGTTGAGTGGAGCAGCTCAAAAATGAGCCTCCTGTGGCAGCTGAGCTCCAGGGAGAGAGGACGGGGCAGGGTGAGTGGTGTTGTCCAGCCACCAAGGAAAGCCTCTGCAAGGGGGGTGCAGGCAGGTGGGGCTTGAAAACCCAATCTAAGAACTTCAGCTGGATGCTGAGAAGAAAGCTGACTGCAAGGGAAAAATTCTGTTTAGATTTTCCACAGCATAAAATCACCACAGTGTCAATCTTCATCGAACTGCTTGTGGGGGCCACTTGCAGGACACTGTAGGGATGAACCTGGTCTTGGCTTTCTCTCTGCTGGGGTGAAGCCCAGTGGTGCAGCAGCAGAGGAAGCCTCCTCTGATGCTGAACATTGTGCTGAGCACGGGGAGAAGCAGATTCCCGTTTGCATGCCTCTCAGTGGGCTTCCTTTTCACAACTCCTAAAATTCCCATTAAACCTCACTGTAAGTGTTGAAATCAGCTTAAGAAAGTTAATCCCTTGTTTGAAAAATCATTGAGACTGTCAACTTGATGTTGTGTGTAGTTATTCAAGTTCAAAAGCCCTGAAAAATAGAGCTCACATGAGAATTGGCAGCTGACCCTTAACTTCAAATGTCATTGCTTTTACACTGTAATATGAATTATTTTCTGCTTTACAAACTCATGTCAGTTGCTAAAGACCCTGCTGTGGGCTGGAGTTTCCACATATATTAGTGACGAATTGTCCTTGTTCTGCAAAAACCCAGGGCTTAGCGTTTGCTGGGTCTCAACAGCTGTCATCATTTTCCCAAGGTACATTAGAAAATATCCTCTGGAGTTTCTGCGAATCACAGATGTTTGTTTTGAAGGATAAGGTTGGTGGTCCAGGGCCATATGTAAGGGCGCCTTGATGAAATTCTACATGGGGGTCAATTTCAGCAACGGTCAATCTTTGAAGGCAACGTTTTCCTTACTGTTGACCATCAGCAGAAAAATGCTAATTGATTTTTGAAGCCTCGGTCCCTGCTGTAGAGAACGGCAACAGGAGGCGGAAAAGGGTTTTGTTGTCTTTCCTGGTAGATTATTTTGCAGTCTCCAAGATCCATCTGCTTATGGGGAGTAGGGGACATTGGGAAAGAACATCTGTGAATACCCCATGTCATTACAATTCCAAAGTCAATGGCAAAGGCCTTGGCGAGATCCAGGGTTTTCAAACATGAGCCTTTTCTAGCAAGTGTTTAGACAGATGGTTTGCTACTGTATGGAGCATCTTCAGGGAATTTATTCCTATTCTCAATGTTGCAATTACTGTAGACTCAGGACTGGCTGTCTCCTGCTGAGTTTCTGAACAGTGTTTGTTTTTGCTTGATGAAATTCTGCCTTAGATTTTTTAGTGATTATGCTGTATTGTGTTCTGCCAGGCTTTGAAATGAGATCAAATTGCTTTTCCCTCAGCGGTTACTTACAAAACATATGTCGGCCAAATTTTGAAGTTCCTACTTGTGTACCAGTCACCCACCGAAGTCAACGGGACCTTTGCCTGAGTAAGCATTGCTTGAAAACCAAGTAAGAAGGGGGAGGATTTCTAGGCCGTGGAATGGCAGCTTCCAGCAGCAAATGTTTTATTTTCTCTGAGAGGTAAATAGGTACACTGATGTTGCCTCTGATAAGACACTTTTAAGACAAGGGTTGGCCAGGTCATGGTGGAAGTGGGCACTAGAGCTGAACAAAAACTGGGTTTCCAGTTTGCCAAAATGTTTATATATTTTCAAAGTTGATTTCAGTCTGAATGAAACCAAATCCCAAATTCAGAGATATTTCCAGTGATCTGGAGAATTGCTAGCACTGTTTCTGCTCACCCAAACTGACAGCTTCTGCTATTTTTGCTAACAACCCAACTGTGAAACTGCCACTGGGTAGTTTTGGAAATCTCTGGCCCCAGATGCATCAGGAATGCATGTTTGGGCAAAAGTCTTTAAACTGGAAGTGTTTCATACGAAGTAGTTTGTGTTCAGTTAATTGGTGTTTTCAAATTAAGCTCTTGTAACAGAAACTTCCACTGATCTCTAATAGACACGGCCCAGCTCACATCCCAACACTTTTATTTGCCACACAGTGCAAAGACAAATAGAAACTTCGGAATTCTGGCCCTTTGTGAAGGTGTTTGCAGCTTGGCCCCTTGGATTTCACAACCAAAGAAGATTTAAAGAGCTGCTGTAGGACGACGTTTCTGTCAGAACCACTTCTTTTCATAGCTCCACGCCAGGCAGACTTGACCGCACACAAAGGGTGAAGCTCATTGCTGAGAAAATAAATAGCACCAGACTATTTAGATCCTTGAAAAACAAACTCGGTGGTCTTTGCCCTGGTTTATCGAAGAGCCAGAATAGTACATTTTCTTTCCTAGTCCAAATATTTAGTAGATCTCTGCACACTGCAGTCACTGTCCTCTGTCTCTATTAATTAAAACAAGTCGGGCTGAGTTTTTGGTCGTGTATTTTATGTGACTACCGCGATGTCAGTGGAATTCACATCAGTATTAAGCAGGTGTGTTAATGAACACAAGAGTAGATGCTTGTAAATTCTTAGAGGATGTCGGAGCCTTTTAAACTGAAACACCAGTCACTCCAATTTGCAGTTAATTACTGCAGTTATTTAATAATTGTAGAAAGCAAACTTATTTTGGGGTTTGGTTTTTTTTTTTTTAGATTTTTCAGTAGTGTCTAGGGAAATGAACCCTGATTTCTTGCAGAAAAGAGGACTGTGTGTACGTGTTCATGTCTGTGTGTGTCCCTGACACCTTCTGAATTAATTGGCTGACTTCCACCAGATTTGCCAGACGAGTGAAGATGTCTAAGATAAGCAAGCTTCTAGAAGCAGATGGCCAGGTGGAAGAAAATGAAGTTGGGAGGACCTGACAGTAGGGAAAAGAGCAGAACAAGAGTGCGCATTAATAGAAATGAGAGAATCCATATGGGGAAAACCCTTTACAGATGTCTCAGTTGCAATAAAATTTGAGATATCAAAGTCTCTCATCCATGAGACACAAATCTGAATGAAACAGGCTTCATTGATTCTGGTGCTTTTGTTTTTGCAGCGTACGCAGTTTAATCTGCATTCAAGTACTTGGGTGAGATTAAGAAAACATCCTTCTCTGGAAAAAACCTTAAGCATATGGGTGATTGTGCGTTCTTGGAAAGGTAGCAGCATTTTCTGTGAAGAGAGAACTGAAACAGGCTCTGAATAATTGTCTTTCAGCAGCAGTATGCCGGGGGATACTGGGTAAGTATCTTCCATTCTTCCATTCTTGGGGTCCATTACCTGTTTTAAAAATGGGGTTAATGGTGATTCACTTTGGAAAGTGTTTTGACTACTGCAAAGAAATAGTCCCTGGGATAGGTGTAGTTAAAAGCCTCATGTACTTTAAAATCTAGTTTCTTGCTGCTGAGGCATTGACTGTAAGATTTTTGTCGCACTTTTTTTTCAAATGTATTTAAGAGCGTAATTGAATTGATGCTAAAACTTGAAGAGTCACAAAGAAACTGGACTTCTCTTAATACTCTGCTTTGTGCTACTTTATGAACAATAAAGTCAAAAGACACTATGCAAAGCACAGGAAAGCTTTTGGTTTAGCTCTTAAGCAAGTAAAGTTTGAGTACATTGCTGATGAATACGATCAGGTACCGTGGATGAATGTGGCTGTATCGTCTTATAGACAGAAGGGTTCTGTTAACTGGATCCATATTGGTACAAGGCACATGAGATATTTCTGTCAGATACTAAAATATAGGGAGGCTTGGGAATCTATGTTTTATGTCTCTCCAAATCACTCAAATCATTTCTCTTTCTTTTGTGTGAATAAAATGTTTGAGGAAAATTCTTTCCAGAGCTAACATTTCTGGAAGCTTTTAAGGAATGCATAAAGCTTTGATGATGTCATTAAAGACATTAAAGATGAGTTTGAGTGAGGGTTTCTGGAAAAGTTTAAACCAAACAGTGCTCAAATCAATTGTAGAGGAAGAGTCGCTGGATGGCTCTGTTGATTCTCCATATCCCTTGAGTGTGATGGAGTTTTATACCGTGGCCAGAACCAAAACCTAATTTGCTGTGAACCTAAATCTCAGGTGCCAGATGGCAGGACAAGGTTAGGGCTGAATGTCCTCTGAAAGATCCAGCATGACTTTGTCCCTGGTTAGGGCTCTGGTTTAGCTCTGGTTAGGAAGCCATGATGGCTGAGGGACAAAACACACAATTTCCTGGGTAAGAAGACCTACTTTAGTATAGAAAAATCATTCACACAACATGTTCTCTAAACAAATTAATCAAATACTGGCCAGATTTTCCCAAAATTATTGTGGTTACATGAGGGTCAACCGGGGCCCAATTAACTTGCGTTAGCTTCCCAGGGTCATCTGATCTTGGCAATTTTCATCATTCCAATAAAATTGTATTTGATTTCTGGTGCAGAGAGAACAGCTGTGATTCCAGGGCTTCAGCTTTGTCTAATTCCAAGGAGCAATGTGCAAACAAACTAATCATCTCAGATCTCAGCAACAAGCAAGGGGAAGTGTGAGTTATGTGCATCAGTAACTTGTGCAAGGGAACTAATTAGGAGCAGATGCTTAAACTTCCCTAATGTTTATATGAGGAGAACAAATTGCCCGCTGGCAGAAAAAGCCATCTGTAAAAATGGCGTTTCAGCCTCGTAATTTGAAATGTTTTCATTATATTCCTAATTTGCATGTAGGAAATCAATCGCAACGATATATATTCAATCGGCAATGCAGCCTGAGTTATGTAAGGCTTAAGGTCTGGACCATGTCACCCAGCAGTTCTATAAGAACGTTGCATATTCAGCTGAAGATTAGATGTCCATGAACCAGTGCTTAGAAAAAAAAAATCCTCAAAATATAACATGCATGGAGTTTCTCACAAAACCAACATGAATAAGAAATGCTATTCTTCTCTGATTCCCTAGAAAAGTAATCAGAATTTGCTGGTAAATAAATGCTTCTCTCTTTTTTTCCCTGTTCAACTAGACAAGAGAAAATAAACGAGTCGTTAAAACATTGGTGTCATGTCAAGGAGTAATGTTCTCAAGGTATGAAAACACATGCCCTCCCCCTTGCAGAATCCATCCTCTTTTAAAAATAACGAACACTGAAGTGTTTAGGGATCCCTTCATATAAATCGTGTATGGCCCACACAGTGAAAGACCTGTCCGTTCCCACAGATGTCAGCTGGGACACGAAAGCTTATTTTGGCTGCGCTTGCCGTGTCCTCCTGCCGTGGGCTAGAACGCTTCCCTCCACCACCTGTGCGCTGCACTGATTGATTCAAACCCAGGCCACAGACTGTGGGCTGGAGAAGCAATTATTTGTTTCTCAAAATCAGTCTGCTGTCAGGCAGAACCAGCTTTGCAGAGGGCGTAGGGGAGGAGCATTACGATAGCATCAGGGTACTTACGGGGATAGTCATCCTTCTGCAGGAATTTTGACCCCATCATGTTGGGCAGCCAAAGATGTGCATGCCAAACACTGAAAAAAACAGTTGCCTTTAGCTCACTGATATTACTGCGAGGAAATGGTCAGGTCTGATTTCTTGTACATCACAAGCCACTTTATTTTTCAAAGCTACTCCTGGACAGAGTTCAGTAAACGTGTGTTAGCAAAATGCCTCTCTTCCAGGGTGGGCTTCAGCTGTGATCTGAGTATTCAAGAGATGGAGACATCCTCCAATTTTTTTTTTTAGGTCGTTTGGTTCAACATCTAACAACAGACGTTGATAAAAAAAAGAAGTATGGCTACATTTCTAGCTGTATGGCTTTGATTTGCCAGCTATTGGTTTGTGTTACTGTTTTCCATTCTAGATTAAAAGAATCTGTTAGTGGCTGATATATCCTACATGTGAGGATACTTAGGCACCAAAATCAAATCACCACTAAGTCTTTTTTTTTAAAAAGCTGAGTGTGTGGAGCTCTTTAGATGCCTTGCTACAGGAGAGTATTTCCTGATGAAATGTCAGGTGCTGCAGCCTGTGGACTTCCCCTTCTGGTGACATTTCTCAAGACCTATGCTAGACAATGGGTTTTTTCGAGTCCTTCAATAATTTCAGTGGTTCCTTTCTACTTGCTTGCCAAATATCCAGCATCATTTTCTGAAAGTGACCCAACATGATACTTTTACAGACATGGGGAAAATCATCACTGTCCTCATCTGGACAATCATCATGTCTATCACATCTCTGGTTGCCCCTTAAGCCATGGCATTTGCTATTTATTTTGCCATAGGAGCATACCTGGAGCTTAGGCTGAGCTTCTCTGCTTCAATGAAGTCCCTGCTTTCCTGCCTTTTCTGCGTTCCTGCAGTCTGTGGAACAAGTCTAAGATTCCCAAGGTCTCAGGAGATGCCTGGCACTCATTTCTCCAATATTTACATTTTCCCTAGGCATCTTTTTTTATCTTAGTCAATTCTGTTTTGTTGAAATGGTCCCACCTTAACAACGCTCCAGCTTCTCATGTCTTTATTTCCAGATCATTAAGGATAATGTTTAGTAATGTACAGGCCAATACCAGTGACTCTACTGGCCTCACTACACGTTCCCATACCCTAGAGTGGTGTTCCTCTGTTAATAGCTACTTTCTGAAATTGTAGAATCATAGAATGGTTTGGATTGGAAGGGACCTTAAAGATCATCGAGTTCTGCCCTGCTTCCCACTAGACCAGGTTGCTCAAAGTCCCATCCAGCCTGGTCTTGAACACCTCCAGGGAAGTTCTCCAGTTCTCCAGCCATTTAGTATGTGCTCGTGTGGTGCTGAAGGAGGTGAGGGTCACATTGTGTCAGATCTTCCTTTAAGAAGAAATAAGTGGTGGACTGGTCCCCAAGGAGCTTGCAATAAGGTACAGGAGAGTTTGGAAAGTATTTGCCTACATCACCCAGATCAATCAAGACCTTGGTTTCCTGGGCAGACTGTGCTGTCTGTGGTATGGAGAAGATGGGTCATGCTCTTTGCTTGACCTTCGAGCAACCTCCCAGTACTCTCCTGCCTCTCCCAGTGGTTCTGGGGCTGGCTTCTCTGTGGGATAGGTCAGTGCTTCTCCATTGGTGCTGACTGAGGAATACCTCAATGCACACCACCTGTGCATTTAACTAGTCTCTGTAGTTAACCTTTTTCATATTCTTTTATTCACCTGCATTTCCAAATCTGATGTTGAATTCTTTGGGACGTGTTGCCACTGGGCTTCCAGGGATGTAGATCAGGCCCTTAATTACTTCTTTCATTCTTCGCTCTTCTACAGCTCCTGAAAATGCTGAAGTGAAGGTTTTCAAAGCCTCTGGAGAGATCTGTTTGCTCATTTCTCAACTAATTAAATTTTTCTTAGGCAGTTCTGACATTTTAGCCTGAAACACCTTTTTTTTTTTTGCTCAGAAGCAAAGCAAGAAGGCAGATCCTCAGGAGATATGAAGTAGCACAGATCTATTGAGTTTAAACCAGAGGGTCTTATCCCAGGTCTGAATCTGAAACAATCTTTCTACCCTCCTATTCTTCAAAGTTTTCTGTAGGCCTGTTTATCTCCTTTTTTTACGCAGGGGGAACTTCACTGAAATCAATGAATTGTGCTGGGATGTTCAGAAACATGATGATTTCTTAAAAGGGAGGATTTTCAAATCTTGGAAAAGGTTGCCAGGTGATGTAGTAACTTTTGAACTCTGTCCTTCAAAGTGTTTGAATCAAAACTAGATACTTTGCATTAGATGTACCTTGTATCAAACACATGTTTGTGGGTCTGATGTGGAAATCATTGTGGAAAAAAAACCATGGCCAGCTTGGAGCATTTTGGAATAGACTATTGTAAAATCCCCTGCCTTAAAATCTCTGCTGCTAGCATGGATAAAACCAGTCACAAGCAGAATTTTGAGTGGAAGACATCTAGGTCAGGACAAGTAACTTTTCTACTGCATTAACAGAAACTCTAAAAAAAAAAAAGGTGCTAGTCATGTACCAGCACCTCTAAAGAGGTCCCAGTGTTATCTAAAGCTATGTCCTAGTCACCCTGGCAGGCTGTCCACTTTGCAGGCATTAAGTTGGGTTCTCTCAGCTGTCTCGCCTCATTTTATGCACTTTTTTTCATTTCAGGACATTCGGGTTTGTCATACGTTCCTGCTATTGTTTTAGGCAAAGGAAAGAGTTGGGTGTCTCAGGGTTTTCTGACCTCAGTAAATACAGACATGGCTGAAGAGTGCTGGCTGCCAAAAAGGCCAAGAGGACGAAGACAAGTCAGGGTTAAGTTCATAAGTTGGTTGAGTTTAAAGATCCCATATGTGAGGTTTATGGAACCATGTTTTTCAGTTTTAAAAGATTTTTATTAAGTTTTCACAAAATACAAATGAAAAGTCATAAACAAAACCCAGGATCCTGCTCAGAGTTACCCTGAAATAAATCTGGAGTAACTGCCTTGGAGTCAGGCAATGACTCCAACTTTATGTTGTTGGGGCTAAAAGGAGAGCCTGACCCCATGAGTATTTTCAAACGTGCAGTTATAAAGTATGCAATGTTCTCTTAATAATTTGGGCTAAGAAATTTACAGGCTGCCATTCACTAAGGATTGAGTTTAACCAGTGATATTTTGATTTAAATGCTCTTTTGGATTCAAGTGTCATAAGAATGGAATGTGTCCAGTGACCCACGCAGACTTTCCTGTGCCTGTTATCAGCGTCACAGCTCCTGGTCCCCAGGCACCAGGAGTCTGTCCTCATGACACCTCCATCAAACAGGAAAATGTTATATTCTCTGAAGAAACTGAGGTACGCAGCAAGGAGAGACTTCCTGAGGGTCACAAGGGGAAGTCTGTTGTAGGGCAAGGATAAACCTCTTGCTGACTTTTTCCCAGCCAGAGTTTCACTTGGACTTCCCCAAGGCCCATAGGGGCCCATTAGGGGTACAAAGATGATTAGGGGGCTAGAACATCCTTCTTACAAGGAAAGGATGAAGGACTTAGGTCTTTTTAGTCTGGAGAAGAGAAGACTGAAGGGGGATCTCATCAATGCTCATAAATACTTGAAGGGTGGGTGTCAGGAGGATGAGGCCAGTCTTTTTTCAGTGGTGCCCAGGGAACAGAACAAGAGGAAATAGGCACAAACTGGAACACAGGAAGTTCCAGCTAAACGTGAGGAGGAACTTCTTTCCTGTGAGGGTGGCAGAGCCCTGGAAGAGGCTGCCCAGAGAGGTGGTGGAGTCTCTGTCTCTGGAGACATTCCAAACCCACCTGGACATGTTCCTGGACAACTTGCTCTGGGTGGACCTGCTCTGGCAGGGGGTTGGACTGGATGATCTCCAGAGGTCCCTTCCAACACCATATCATGCTGTGAATCTGTGACTCAGTGAGGCGTTGGGCTGGAGACGGGTCATCAGAGCAGCAAGGTGCCAGGTCAAGATTTTTCAGTTAGTGAAGTCAAAGGAGGACTGAAAAACCATGTCCTTCTTGCCTCTGTGGCTTTTCCATTTTAGGAAGAGGCTCCCATCAGCCATGACATGAAAAGGCATAGGTTACTTTGGCTGAAAACATCTCCCCTGCTCTTACAGACCATCAGATCCTGGGGCTGACCTTTTTTGTCCCTGCTGGTCTGGATTTGGTTACCGTTATTAGGATTTGTTTCCCTTATTTCAAAATTGCATAAAGACTATCTTCTCTTGAATCCTCGCAGTCTTTTCCTTGACACCGGGGGGATCTGCAGTATATTGCAGAGGGTGAGTCTCCCCACAGAGTTAAATTACACATCGAAACTGAACTCCTGGCCCTGCTGCAATGAAGGGAAGACCTGGCAGCCAAGCAGGGATTTCACCCAGACACCAGCCCTTTCTTCTGAGCGCTCTGCTCTGCAGGATGTCCTCTTTCCATTAGAGTCTCACCCCAGGACTCCACAAGGGCACTGTGAGAAAACCACTGTTGTCTCTTATATCAGATTTAGGGTCTGCAGCGCTCAAGCCATGAATGCTCCACAGAGGCTGGCCAGTCAAATCCACGGAAATCAAATGAGAATTTGAGTAAAGCCCCTGGTTAATAAGTCATTCCCAAGTCCAATAAACATAACTGGAAATAAATTGCATCCATACATTTCACAGTTTGATTTACATTAAAATGAAAACACAAGAAAGACCTGCCATTGACAAGTTCAAACAATGCAAAATTCTGCACAGTTTGTGTTTATTCAACCGTAATTTATAGCTGAAATATTCCATTGAGATATAAATAAATCAATAGTAGTACACTACTTCTGATTTATCTTGGAGCCATTTGAAAAAACACAGATGATTGTTTTCCTATGCTGGTAGTGGGGGCCTATCGTAAAAACCATCACACGTACAACATTTTGCTGTTGGAGGCCCAAGCAAAACGCCTTCTGACAAACGGCCTCTTTTCGCAGCTCAGACAGCTCCGCTTCTGTTCAAACCTCAACCCAGCTAAGTTCCTCCTGTGCTTGGTACCCGAAACTGAAACTGTCACTCAGCTCTAGATTTAATCTCCGGATGGATTTTTGACAAAACGGGGTTCAATCATCAAGCCCTTTAATACCAGCATCGTGCCAAGGAGGTGGGTTTGGAAGCGATGGAGGAGCACGTTCACGCACCGCCTGACCACTGTCAGGAGCAGTGATTCAGAGCTGGTAGCATTGTTATTCAATAAATATTATTGGATGCAGAAGAGAAAGGAATTCTCCCCCAGTCCCTATGGCTCCTATGGCTCTTGGCAGCCTTTCTGAGGTGAGTGAGTCATTAGCAGCTGCTCGGGATGGGAGGGAAGGCTTCTAGCAGCAGCTAGAAGGCTTCTAGCTGGGCTCCTCCGCCCTTCCAGGAGTTCAAGGCTTTTTTTTTTCTCCCAAGTACCTGAGGTTAGGGAAGAAAACTTGGTGCTCCAGATTGTGGAGATTGGGTTTGGGCTTGTGGAGATCTGGCTTTGAGCTTGTCTTAGGTGAAGAGGCTTCTTTGATATTTGCCAGAATGGGGATTATTAGAGAGACAGAAGAATTCAGGCTGGAAGGGACCTCTGGAGATCATCTAGTCCTGTCCCTTTCTGAAGCAGGTGAGTCCTGAAGATCTCCAGAGGCAGAGATTCCAGAACCTCTCTGGACTTTCCTTCAGGGTGTATCCCCTTGTTGTAGGGTTGGTCCTACAACAGGGACCAGACAGAGATGGATTTACACACCTACTGCAATCAGGAAAACTCCTAGAAGGGCAAAGAAAAATAAAATCTGAGTTTGTTCATCCTAACATGGCAAGTTCTGGCCTTCCAGGAGGGGCATTCCCTCTCCTGCCCCTCAGTCTGGGGTGGATGATGTTCCAGTTTTGGGAGAAGAGGCAAGAATTCACTGGGAAATCACTTCAGGTCCGCTGTCGGTAGCAATAGCCAGCTTTATCAGGTCCAGACTGACTTGGAGCCCAGAGTTCCCTAAGGCCAAAACTTTGCTGCACATAGCATTTGCCACCAGGGTCAAGATATTGGCCCTGATGTCCCTGCTGGGTTTCCCCAGAGCACCTTGACAGCAGGTCCCAGTTATGAGGGTACCAAGGGGGCTGTTAACATAGCATCCCACTCTACTTTATGCATCAAAACACCGCCTTTGGTTTAGCTGGGTTTGCACCTTTCAAAACCCACTGCACATCCACACATCTTCCTCTCCTCTGGGGTCTCCATCTCTTTGACCTCTGCTTGGTTAAGTGAAGGACAGCTTTTTCCCAGGTGGTCCTTGGGATCTGCCCACATTGCTCCTCTGCTTGCGTTGTGGCCGTTGCCTCCCCCATCACCTCTCCCTCCCCGAGAGCCTGCCAGCATAGGAACTGGGGCAGGATTTCCTGCTGCCTTTCAACCCATTCAGAGCTTTGAGGGTGTGAGGGAGCCGCTTTCTTCTGTGTCCTTGTCTCCAGGCCAGTCAAAGCCCTGGGGACAGGGCTGGCTCTCGGCGTGCCTCTGGCATTCACACCTCCACGCTGGGTCCACACACCTCCGCAGACGCTGCAGGGATGGTCTGCACTCGCAAGAAAACAAGATGACCCCCTGTCCTGGACACATGATTTCCCCCTAATTAAGGCACTGCTTTGTATTTAGACAGTCACAGATAATTTGTTTGCTGCCTTTCTCCTCTTCCTCACAGTTAAATGCCCTCTCAAGGGTCACGGACAGAGCTTATATGTGGATCTTTGCATAAAAACTTGTTCCTCTAACGCAGTGGAAAATGCATTCCTCCACCTCTGTCTCACACCCAGGGAGGGCACGTAGCCTTTTACTTGTGTCTGCCACCAAAGGGGACAAAAGGATTCCAAGGTCTGCTAAAAACTCCTCCCCAGCCCTGGCAGCTCAGAGTTGGGCTGGGATTTTTCCGTTTCACAGGCTGCCATCAGTGGCAGCAATTTTGGAATTAATTTTTGTGGGAGAACTCTGCGTATGGCACGTGAGCCCAGATGGACCAGCCCTTGTCATTACTTCTGGTGGGTGATTCTCCTGGAATCACAACTGCCCTACGAAAAGTTACAGCTTTCTCCCAGGTAATTTGTGAACAGACAAAGCTAAATTGCTCCATGATGCTGTTCCCTGTGATGTGAGTTCCGTTTAACAAGTACTTCCCTGTTGATATCACCATATTGACGCTGAGCTGGAGTTGGTTTGGGATTTGGGCACCCATTGCATTTTGTTGATGTCATTCTTGGGTCCCTGAAGGTCTCTGTCCTTCAGCAGAGAGAATCAACAGAAAAGGGATGGGGCAGCCCAGGCTCAGCAGCCTGGACACTTTCTGCCCTGGTCCTGCAGGCAGCTCCCCGAGGTGGCCACTTGTTCTCATTTCTCTTCCCCTGATGTCCTCAGATATCGTTGACATATTTCAGATTCCCCACCAGTGTGGGAAAAGGGAATTTGGGCCCTTGCTCAAGTCGGCTTAATCCAGGCCCTGGGGGCAAGGAAGGTGCCTCCAGCAGAGGTCACTGGGTGGGACTGGTTAAACCAAACTTGCTTTTTTCTCTTCCCTGCCCCAAACCACCCCATAATTACCTGTGCTGCGGTGAAATCATGGGAGTTTTAATTAACCAGTAGTTTGTAAAAGTCTTTGAAAGCTCTGAAGTTTATTAATAAACCATGAACCTGGATTCTTTTCATCAGAACTTGCTGCAGAGTTGAATATTGAATTTTTGCTTTAACTGAGCTTGTTTGCCTGATTTGTGACAGACAGCAGGAGTTTGCCGTTGGCAAAGACTGGTGCATTTTGCCTTTCTCTCAGCAGACTAATTAATTAGATATCTACATTTAAGTGTAAGCATAGTCCTCCTGAAGTTGGTGGGACTTAAAGGTGTGTGTATGTTCTGTACTTCAGGCAAATCCACACATTTCTTGCCAAACTGAAACCCAGAACAAAGCTTGTCCTGTGAATAATGTTTTAAAAAATGTGGTTTTTTTTTCAATGTCTTTTTTTCTTCCTTTGAAGGACTCATTTTCTTTATTTGCCCTTGCTCTTCTTGCTGTGCGGTACCCATTCATTTCCAGCGCTGCCTCACCGTATGGAATTCATCCTACTCCTCCCCAATTCCCTTCACTTCCACCTCCAGTCCCCTGTGATGCCAGCGCTGCTCCCTGTAAGTACAACTTTTGTTCAAGAATCAGCAGCCTCTACATTTTGTGCCGTTAAGTGCAGTCACCTCGGACTTGCCGGGGAGCTGGAAATTTTGGTGAAATGCTGTCGTTGGAACACATTGTTTATGATACTTTTCTGGAATTCCCCTTTATCTAGAGTCTGTCCAACTGCATGATTCCAGCTGTGGCTAAATATTTAATGATATAATTAACTCTGGCCATTGCAGATAATTCCTCCTCTGCCAGATTTCATCAAATTTCATCTGATTACCCCATAAAATTTTACCTACATAAGCTTCATAGCAGCGGTTTGAGGGGTGAGAGGGTATTTGCTGCAGTGCAGGGATGCAGCCGCTTCTGGTGAGGAGCACAGCAGCTGCACAAATTTATTTGGCACTAGTTCACTGGATATACAGGATGTGGATCCAACCAGACCCTAATAGAGCCTTTCAGGAGGCAGAGCACAAACATGTAACATCTTGAGTTACAATTTGGGTAGAACGTCATGTTCCTGCAGCGCTCTGAAGATAAAGCCACGGGATCCTCAGCGCAAATTAGCCATCTGCTTTATACCTCTGTCAGGCAGGTGACTCTTAATAATAATTGTAATACAGCACCCTTGTGAAATACGGTGGAGCTCATGATCAGGGCTAAGGAAAAAGAGCTCTCGTTTTGTAGCTACATTTATGTTACTTGTCCATTAAAAATACAGATCCAGCCTGGTTAATGGAAGCTGACATGATCACAGCCGAAAGTCATACGCCTGCAGGCAGGCCAAAAAAATATTTATAGCCCATCATTAAGACGATTTGGGAAACTAATATGTGTTCTGTGTATACATATTGTACTTAATTTTTCCCCACAACAGATGCTTATCGTGGATTTTCTCTCTGTTGCAACAAGAAAAAAAAAAAAAAAAGAGAAAAAGGCAAGGAAAAGAAAATCCCGAACTGACATTATTTATTATATCGCCATTGAAAAAAAAGATCATGAAAGTAAGTTGTAAAAGCTATTGGGCAACATTAAACTTGTGCTGCTGAGTTCACAGGCGCTCTCAGGGGACGCGGTGAACTCCTGCGCGCCCGGAGAGCTGGAATCTTGCTCACAGCTCTTGGGCACCAGCTTTGTTTTTGCAGTTTACAAATTAGTGGGCTTGAGGGTAAGATAAATTATGAATGGGGGGCAGATTTCAGACTAGCGAAGACTGTGAGTCTTTGTGGTGAACTTCAGGATCATTGTTTCTTCCGTCACGGCTAAGATCTTTTGAGTAACAGAAGCCCAAGATGGGGAGCCAGGGGAAAGAAATTGCCAGCAGAATGGATGTGTAAATAGAGCCATGTGAACTCCTCAAAGAGTTGTTTTTTTTTTTTTTTTTTATACTGGTAGCTGTAGGTTTGGAGTCACTGAAACGTATAAATTGGTGTCAGATCTATAAAATTATTTTGCCCAAGTCCCTCCTTTCATGAAGAGATGAAAAAGTCTCCTTTCGGCATTTTCTGAGCAAAATATTTTGGTTCCATCATTATAAATGTTCTATGTAAATGTTTAATTTAGTTTGCTTTAAAATAAATACTTTACAAAATATACCAAGAATGAAACAAAAGGTGGTTTGGGGTCAATCCCAGCATGTTTTCTTTATTTTAATTTTCATCTCATCCAAAAAAAAAAAAAATCAAAATGAAAATATTTTTTATCAGGTGGATCCACATCATGTTAAAAAAATGTACTTAATTATCTACTGGAAGAACAAGTGGACTAAAAGTCTTGTTATTCACTGACTTTATGTGCAAAATGGTCTAAAAATTAGTTCAAAGGACACAGCGAAGAGGTACAAGTCCAGTTGTACACTGTGTCTTTCTTATTTTACCGAACAGAACAACTCTGCCCTGGAGGCAAGAGGCGGAGGGGAATTTCGGACCTGTTTTCAAAGCATTTATCATTGATAGTTATACAGGGACAGCTAAGTGGGAACTGAAAATCAGGCCAACAGAGTCATACAGCAGGAAAATGTTTATTGCATTACCAAAGGTATAAATCAGAGTGGGCCAAAGTGTGTGAAATCACTGAATTCTCAGGGGCTTTTAATCTTTTTACAATAAAGGCAGCAGGAGTAAGGAAAGAAGATGATTCTTTTGAGGTCGCAACCTCTGGTGTTACTAGAAATTGCGCAGGAGAACTGGTCCCCCGCACTTCCCCAGGGCTGCAAAGGGGCACTGACGGAAAGCTCACTTAAACTCGGTTTTCAAAATCTCTGCAAAAAAGAAATTTCCATTTGGATGCAATGGAGGAAGCAGAGCTGCACGTTGAAGCGTTCCGAGGAGGTCTGCTGCCTCCAGAAATGATCTGTTCTGGAACTTTCTCCCCAAATCCAACCAAACAGCAGGAGACTGGGTGAAGTGAAGCCTGGCCTTAGCAAAGGAGCGAATCCCACCAGGGACCACTGGTTTGTGTTGGTGGAGTACCCAGTCAGGGCGATATTGTCTGCACACCTTGACTGGATTCTCTACAGAGTTAATTAGGTTTCTATAAATGTGGGTTTTTTTATTTTATTTATTTTATCATGCACGTTATCTCAAGAACAAGATAAATAGTCTGTGATTTACAGACCCCACTGGTGGCCCACGCTGTACGTAGGGCAAAAGCCATCCTACCATCAATATGCACCACTGGTAACACGAGTGTCATGGAGATCTTGGATGGGGCTTGGAGCAACCTGGTCTGGTGGGAGGTGTCCCTGCCAAGGGCAGGGGGGTTGGAATTCGATTATCCTTTAGGTCCCTTCCAACTCTAACCATTCTATGATTATATTCTATGTTTCTAAACAAATTCTCACACACTGGCTTTTTGCCTCCTCTGCAGAAGCCAATGTCTCCCTGGAGGAATCCCCAAAAACATCTTTCTAGGCCCTCGCAAGTGCTGGCTGTTGTAATACAATTAATGGCATTCAATTCCTGGATATTGTCAGGAAACTAGAAGCACCCAAAATATTTCTTAGGGCGGTGTGATCCTCTAAATGACATTACTTGAACCGTCACTGGGACTGGGACTGGGACCTACAGTGCTGAAAGTGTGAGCCTGCCTTGTTTGAGAGGAGAGATGAAGCTCAAAGCTTAAAAACTTTTTCAGCATCTTCTGGGTTTAACCACTAGAGGGAATGATGGCAAAGTTTACGGCTTTTCCTTGAAATCAGACTATCTGTTTTTGTGTAATCCTCACCCACACCCGGCTGGACTCACCAACGCAGAGCTGCTGAAGCGTTGACTCCTCTTTGTGAACCCTCTTTGTGAGCCCGTTTGCTTTGCATGTGAGAAGATGATAGCACATAAAAACTTACCCACAGCGTTTTTGTTAAAGAAGGTCAGGGGCCTTCCAAGAAGATTTTCTGTCCTTGCCATCCCTGGATTTGTCTCGCCCTTTAGGAAGGTCTCAGTCATCCTGTCAGAGCAGCAAAACACCGCCGTGATGCAGAACGAAAGGATGCAGGATATGATGCAGAGAGATGAGGGGATATGGTGGGGGACCGGGATGGTTGGAAGCACTTTCTTTCACCAGTAACAAGCCCTGATTTTGGTCACCCTGGGTCTCACAGTATTTACCAGAAGGACTATTCGGTGGAGAGATGTGTTACATTTGCAGCAGAGTGAATGTACATCCACAATAACACAAAGCAGCCCTAAATATCATAAACATACGAATAACCGAGTCCCAACACCGAGTGCGTATCTAGACCCGTGCTAAAGGACTAACGAAAGCCAGCTTTTTACTGTGTGCTTTCTGTATCTGATAAAGCGATCCATATGTTTTTGTGTCCCATAATTCTTTCCAAAGCAAACATCTTAAACACTGCAATATAGGTGCTATTTGAAACTCAAACTGGCCTAATAAGACAATTACAAGAATGCATAAGCCACATGCTAGGAAATAACTATTGTAGCAACATATAAAACATATACAAATCTATAATTACTTATATTACTCAAACATGTTACCACAAATGGCTTTTCAATTTCCTGGGTCACAAAAGAAGCATTTTCTACGTAACGTTCTGACCAAAGATATCGATAAACATAATAAAAATTAATTGCTCGCCCGTCTCCCGACCTAAATCATTAGCCACAATTATATTATCATTTTCTGCCTGTTTCCATCGACTCTATAAGCCCTGGAACTCCTGGAAAACACTCAAAAAGGGGTTGTCTCTCTGGCAAAAGTGTAACATATTTTTTATATTTTAAAACATAATGTTCCACTGGTGGTTTGGTTTTCTGGCAGGTAATGTCTCTGGGATGACATCTGCAGCGGAGGAAAGGCTTTTAAGCTTTTGTTGGAAATTTGCAACATCAGCTCATCTGTACGAATCTTTGGGCTTTTTAATTGTTCCTCTTCTTGTGAGGGAAGGGGTTGAAAGGAACCACGATTGATGCTGCCTGACGATGAAAATTACCCTCACGGTGCAGGGCTCCTCCCAACTGCCTATAGGACCTGGGTGGATTTCTTGCTCTCCTTCTGCTCCTACGTCCAAACTGTCCTTGCTGCACTTTATTTGCTGCTTTGATACTTTTGAGTCATGATTTCTGTATTTCCTCAAAGGAAGGTCACTTACTTCACTCCATCATAGCTGTTTTACACGTCCATTCAGGGGGGAGAAAAATGCTGCCTCCAGAGGACACAAAGCAGCATGTGACCTCCCCAGGATCTGCTGTGTGGGTTCAAGCTTGTGGGGCTGCTAATTGTAAAAGGGACAGGTAATAACTGAAGCCTAGAGACCGTTATTAGAGAGCGCTTCGACCAAGGAGCACCTACAGCCATCACAGAGGTCAGGCCCCACTTGCTGGGGGACAACTGGGGACTGTGAGTCTCAGTCTCATGGGGCTGAAGGTCTGAAAAGAAGGACAGAAGGGTGGGACAAATGGGGGACATGTTAGAGAAAGTAACTGAAAATGGAAGTTTTAATACTGGGGAAGTGAATTAACTGAGAGCTGGATTCGGAGTGGTTGGGTTGATTTCCAGAATCACGCTGAATTTGATAAGCAGTTTGGAAGAAAGACAACAGGGTGGGATTTTACAGCACCAGACCCTTTCCCCTGGATAGCTGCAAACTGAAGAGTATTGGCTTTTCATTCTGAAAGGAGATTTTTCATTTAGAGACAGGCATGATAAAAAGCCATATTTTCAAGAGTTAAAGACCATGAAAGCAAAAAGAAACCTTGGATTCTGGATTGAGTAAAAATTATTTCCCCCCGCTATTTATCACAATTTTTTCTTCTTGTTTCGGTCCAAGTCCGCCACTCCCCCTTGTCTTCTTTTCCTGCTGGTGATTTCCCAGTTGTCCACCAGCTGACCCCTCACTCAGCTCTCTGTGGCCTCGTTTCACACGGTTTAGCTGTGGCCACCTCCACCCAGGAGGAGCAGCGGTCCCAAGCCAGCATGCCCAGCATGCTCCCCGCCTAACGTCAGCACTCTAAAAGCTAAATATTTAGGGTGAGCTAATTGCTCCTTCTACAGCTGCCAAAGAGAGAGAAGCTTCTCCAGAGAGCGTCTCCTCTTCTTCTGTCCCCACATGTCCCTGTGGTCTATGAAGGGAAGCTCCGTGCCCTGCTGCAGGCATCTGGGTGATGCTATGGGTAGACCTGGGTTCCTTCCCTGGGTGTAACCCTGCAGGAGATGCCTGGCGGGGAAAAAAATGGGGGGGAGAGTGAGGTGTCTGGCTGATGGGGTTTTCCTTTACTCATGGTACTCACTGAGCTTTTGCAGAAGTGACTAGCGTTGGTTTTGCTGGTACAACTTGGAGACTTTGGGGTGTCACCAAGGAAGGCAGGTCAGGCAGGTGAGCCCAGGGCTTCCCTGGGGAGGGAGGAGCTTGGGCACAGGCTGGGAAGGCTGTGGGAACTGAAAGGGACTGGGAGCTTTGAAGGGAATGATAAGGATAAAGGTTTTTACTTCTAGTGTTCATTGCTCAGTTTGCAATCCTTGCTCAGGGCAAAACAACGTATTTAGATTCACTGGGCAGATTGTCATCACAAAAAATTAAAGCTTTTTCACCAAGCAAACGACAGTGGGCAGATAAGGGCTTCTCTTCCCAAGAGGGGTCTCAGAGGGATTGCAGAAGAGCTTTGAGCACACACTGCGGGAGCTTCTGCCATCACGTGCAACCTCAGCACCAGCCATTCATCTTCTGACTCGGGCACCAGCGAGTGAAGGAACTGTGCTAAGGACCAGGCTGGCGTGGGAAACCTTAACTCCTTCCCTGATCCCACGGCTGAATAACTCTGTTATTCAGGTTATTCAGTTCCATTGTGGAGCTCCAGAACTGGGAAAAACTGCAGCCGGGCTGTTCCCCTTCTCCAGCCTGTTTGTCCTGGAGTGGGTTTTGCAGGGGCTGGGGGGAAACACCCCCCCCGAGCACAGCTCTCTTGCTTTACTGCTGGTCTTATCCTTCACTTGTGGGTCATTCTGAAGCAGACATTTACTTTCTTCCAGTGCGAGAGGAAACCAGTACAGGGACACAGGAGCTCTGTAGCCTTGCAAGAATAATAAACTAATAGAACTCCCGCTCCAAAGTTTGCTGTTCCACGTAGCCATGACCAAGCGGTGCCTTGTGCAGGAAGCTGAGCAACACTCGGCCTCCAGAAGTGTTTCCATGAAGACTTTAATCTGCATAATCTAAGGAGCTTTCTTACAATAAACCATTGAAATCAACTCCTCTGGTTGCATTCTTGTGTTCAGAGTGATTCTTCCTCCGCATGTGCCTGGGGTGGTAACCCGGGCTTGCCAGACACCCTGTTTGTTGTTTCGTGTCACGCGTCCGTCCTCAGCGGGACCAGCGCTCCCCAGCCTTTCCGCCCGGTGCTCCTGCCCGCTCCAGGGACCACTTCTCTTCTTCCATGCTGCCCTGACACATCTTTCAGCTAACACCCAAGCTGGGATTCCTGTTTGGACTGGAAGCCTGACAGATGGACCTCGCTTGCCCCCGTCAGGGTGGGATTTTGTTGTCTCCAGTTCAGACACAGTTTAAGACATTTGGCTGTTCAGCACAGAGCTGGAGTTACGGCTGGCCACGGCAAAAGACAGTATGCAAAATGTTAATTATACCTAACAGGTATTCTAGCATGGTCTGATGGGCAGGATGCTCAGGAATCCCTTCAGCTGTGTCTCCTGAAGATGACTTCTGCTCTGAGTCAGAGAAATGAGCTTCTGACCTGGGCATTTCAGAATATAGTGCTTTTAGGAAAGAACCTTTGAGTCTTTATCTAGAGACTTAATTTGCCATCTACCCTGCTCTGCATTTGGCAGAGTTTTCTTGCTGACCTGAGGGGAGATGGTGAAGCACCAGCACGGTCCCTGCCTTGTACTGGTGGCCAGGAGACACTCTCCTACGTTATGCCAGAGCCACAGTGCTTAATGCCCTTGCATCAGCTCTCTCCCCGTGCCAGAGGAGCTCGGCATCGGCATTGTCTGGTGCAAGGAAAATGCCTGGGATGGAGTTTGGGGGAGGAGACCAGTTTGTCAGTGTGGGAGGAAGACGGTCTGGGGTTTGCCCACATCGCTCCGTCATGCGTCAGGGGCTCCTCGCTAACAGTGAGCCCACACAGAATCAGAGAATGGGTTGGGTTGGAAGAAACATTAGAGACCATCCAGTTCTAACTCTCTGGTACCCTGCCCCTTGGCAGCACAGGGAAGCAGGCAGTGGGCTTCCATGTGATTTACCTCCAAGGTCCTCGCCACCAGAGACACGGGAAATTCTGCAGTTCTCTGCTGCTACAGCTCTGAGTGTGTGTCAACCCTTCCAAAATGGCAAGCCAGAAAGTAAAACAAGAAAGACAAAACTTTTGAATGAAATAAAGCATTCCATTCAGATTCTGTCAATTTTGAAGACCTTTTTTTTTTAAAGAAGCAAAGAACATTTTGTAAGAGCAGTTTCTCATTCAAAAAACAGTGTTTGACTTTCGCAAGAAAGTCGAATTCATTTCCCCCGACAGCAGCACTCTGGCAGTTTGGACACAAGTTTGTGAAACATGGTAATGTAGAATCTTCTTCTTGGGGTTTTTTTTTTGTTTAAAAGGCAAAGTTTTAAACTTTTAGATCTTTCTAAGTTAAAAAACATAAAAAATTGGGTGAAAAAGTCCCCTTCTCTTCTTTTCATGTCAAACAAACAGGCGGTGTTTGCAGACTGTGTGCCAGATCAGAGTCTTGACAGTATATCAGCTACTTCGGTCAAGTGTGAAGTCTCCTAACTGTGAGAGCAATAAATTCACAAATCAAAACTATCCTTCCTGAGACTGAAAGAACTTTACTGCTGGAAAACAGCCACACACTGGTTTTCTTTCATACCACGGTGATAAAGTCCTCGGGACAATGAGGTATTTATTTCAGGTTTCCTTGGTTTAAGAAAAACTTTCAATGCACGGACCTTGTATGGAGCGAAACAGTGTTTATATTAGGCCATAATGGACTTAGATAAGGTATTCTCCCCAAATAGGAATGATCTGTAGCACTCAGAGCTCCCCCCGGAGAGGCAAGAGGGCTCGAATCACCGAAACCCTGATATTAAAAGCAGCAGCCTGGGCTGTGGAAAGGTGGGGTGGGTGTCCCCGTGGCACGTCGCGGGGCTTGCGGTAGCGCTCGGTGTCCCCATTGTCCCCCACGGGCTGGTGCTGCCCCTCGCGGGCCGGGAGCTTTTGTTCTGCACAGGAAGATGACCGCACGGCTGTCCTTGCTCCCCGGCTCCCGGCGTTTTAAAAAAAGCCTTCCCTTCGTGAATCACAATATGCACTCACCAGCCAATTATGTTTGGCTTCCAAACTGTTTACTCCGTAGCTGATATATTCTTCTCCCCCCCCCCCCGCCCCCGCCTCCCCGGCTCTACCTCCACCCTCTTTTTTGTTCTTTTTAAGGAATAGCTGGGGGAAACCAGGGCAGCCTTTCCAAAATTTGGCTGTAGAAATTAAACAGATTTTTTTTGTTGTTGTTTTTTTTTTTTTTGTTCCCAGCAGGTCCTNGTTTTGTTCCCAGCAGGTCCTGTTTTTATGGTGGGGTGCCCATAAGCACCGAACTCCAACGCTGCTCGGGTTCAGCTACCACGGTGCCAAGAGCAATGGGTGCAGTGATGACATCACTAGTAGCATTTTGAGGGGAAAACAGTGCAGGACAAATGAAGGTGCAGCGAGTTTCGGCAGTTAAAACGAGCAGTTTGTGTCTGGAGTTACAGCAATCGATCACTTAAAAAGTCATAAAATAGAGAAGTAAAACCCAAAAACAGTGGAGGGCGAAACAGAGCGTTTCTGCAGTCACTTTGTGCAACGCATCGTGCTTTTTCAATTATGTAAGTATGGTGGCATGAAATTCCTAAGGGCATTTAAAAAATGGAAAACCATTTGAAACAAAAGTCTCAAGTGGCTTGTTTAGAAAGGAATTAATTGGAGTACTTCTTTTTTTTTTTTCTAAATGCCATTTGTGGTATAGAATTAACATAAGTTTGCGAAGCAGTTTGTGGACTCCAAACCCATATTTTTTTCCTCTAAAAGAGGATTAAACCTATTTTATGGAATTTCGCATCTCAGCTCTGCCTTGCATGAGGAATGACTGAAATTTCAGCACAGCCTGCTCTTGACACACTTCCAGACTGACAGTCCTGCTCAGATGGTTCAAGATTTCTTCTTTGGCTCAATCTTTGCCCTTGGTGTCCTGGGTCTCCTGGAAGGAGTAAGAGGTCTCGCTGTGTCTCAGGAATGAGCCCTGGTGGCCCCTGTGACTACCTTGCCATCTACTACCCCTTGCCCACCTCGTGACTGGGTGTGTTGCCTTGGGACGTGGGGAAACCTCCAAATGCTGACTTCTTCAGCTCACAGCTCTGGTGGTTTGATAGCAATGGGATGGACCTGGCCAGCCCTGCCCTGTGGTTGCAAAGGGACTCCTTGGACCCACAAAGATGTGTTCCTGTGCATGGCCAGTCAGGCTGGAGGGTGCTGGAGGGACCAAAGGATGCTTTAAGCCCACCAGCACTGGGGCTGTGTGGGATTCAGCCCTGCAGGAGAGACCGAAGGACCCCTCCTGTGCGTGACACCAAGTCTGTAGAAGCAGCACCTCGGCTCCAGTGTTTGCTGTGGGGCTTTGCAGTGGGAAACTTTTCAGAAAATAGGAATATGTGATTCAAAAAGGGAAGAAAAAAGCAAGGAGGGAAGGAGAGGGCAGAGTGGAATTCAGGGAGTTCCCACTTCAGGGAGAATAAGAATTCAAATGGGAAGTACTCCTGTCCTGGACCAGTTTTCTTCCTCAGAGATGAACACAGAAGTACCCCCATCTCCCAAAGGGGCTTCTTCTTCATGGGAGCTTTGCCTAAAGAGGAGTGGGCTGCAGGGACAGGCTGGCCAAGCTGTGGACCCTGAGGGTACCACTGCACCTCGGGCATCACTGCCAGTGCTGCAAGGCCACTGGGGGAATCACCTTCACAGCCCTTCAGCTGCAAGAAATCAGATTTTTGCAGGGCTTGAAGGTCGTCCCTTTCACCTGGGGGAGCTGTAGCTTGGATTTCACAGCAGTTTCCTCGGTGGAGCCCTGCAAGATATCACTTATTACTAAGGAGACTGATCCTTTACAGCTCTGGATGAGAGTTAGGGAAAAGCTGGGGGTTGCTTGTGACTGTGCAGATTCTGCAGAGGCTGCACTTATTCTAAAAATCAAGGTAACATCTCCTCTTGTCTTTTAATGGGGTCCTGATCTCGGTTTCCTCTGGTATATGGAGCACTCCTGTTTCCAGGCTGGCTTGTTCTTTTTTTTCTTTTTTGCAAACTAGGATGTGAATTGATCACTAGTTAAATGTGCCTGGAGGGACAGAAGTGTGCAAACATGAAATCTCTCCAACGGAGCTCTGGCCCTCCAGCTCCTCAGGGGGAGAGTCTGGACAAAGCAGGGAAAGGAGATGGCATCACACTTGCTGTAATCCTTCTCCAGAGACAGAAATTTTTAGCCTTCCATCAAGAAAAAGAGGGAAAAGTGGGGCTCGTTATGATTTTTCATAGATACTGGACATTTTCCTCCCCCTCTTCAGAGATAATTTGGAATTGTCACAAAAAGCCATCAGGCTGTTTCCCAGCTGGTCCCTTTTCCTGGTGTCACCCAGAGTCACGCTGGTGGCCCGGGGACCTTTCTGTTGGCCTCCTCCTCTGTGACCTCCCCCCAGGGCAGTGTCTGCTGTCCTGCCCCACCGCTGCCTCCCTGCTGGAGCGGCACAAAGATGCTCAGCTCCGTCTCCCAGCAGGCACTGGAGCACCAGACCACATGCAGACGGTCTTTTCTGCTTGAAAAGGGAGGGGGAAAAAAAGCAAAACTTTCCATCCCATTTTGGTTATTTATTTGCTTTTGACCAAAAGCCAAACTTTTCCAAAGAAAGTAAACAGTTTTCATGCAAACTTTCTATTAATTGCAAGCCATGTGTTCAGTAAAACCTCAGTATCAACAGCTTTGGGTCTGTCCTACTTTAGGCCTTTCAAAGGAGGAGACCTTTAAAGCCCATGTACTCTTTTCTGGTGGGAAAAATCTGTGAGAAATGGAGTAATTGTCAAATTTGGGTGATTATCTGCACTCCCCACCGCCCTGCGAAATAGCACTGGACCCCAAAGTGGATCCAGCGGCTTTATGTCTGTAGGCCAAGCAGACCAGTTCCCTGTCTATCTAAAAAAGACTCTCTCAAGCCTCCCAGTAATCTGTTAATTAACCGCTGATAAATGTAATCCTGGGCGGGGGAGTGGGGGGGTTTAATCCCCCCGCCGTCTGGCGCAGCCCCAAGGGGTGCACAGCTGTACAGATGTTCTGGCACCGCATGTGGTGGCCGTGGGTGTTTGCCTTTAGTGGGAGCAGGGAGTCGGATCCAACCCTTTACCGTAAATCCAACCCTCACTGCTCTAAAAGCTGCCTGGTTTTAGCAGCCAGCGCCCAGACGAGAGGCGTGTTTGCCCAATGCAAGGAAAAATCTGTTGGTTTTTTTTTTCTTTTCTTTTTTTTTTCTTCTTTTCCTGGTGACAAGCATCTAAATCACTGCGGGACGCGCCAGACATCCCCCATGCTGGCGTCGCCGGTTCCCGAGGCCTGGCTCCACCTGGCCACCCAAACTGGGATCTCCCTCTGCAAATCCTGGACAATACCCAGCCTTGATGGCCCCGAGTGGTGCCAGACCCGCAGCCTCTGCTTACTTCCCGCTGGGAGCTCTCCCAATAAAACCCTTACTCACCGGGGAGTTTAAAAACCGCTCGCCGAATTACCTTTGTCTGCAGCCGAGACCGGGGGTTCCTGCATTTGTGCTGACCTTGTTCCTGTCTCCTGCCTGTCCCTTAGCTGCCTGTCTCTGCCGGTTTCCTTCTTTTCCGGAGGGCTGGGCACCAGGGCTGCCTCGTCCCCTGGTGCCCTCCCAGGCTGGAGATGTGCCGAAGGGTTGCTCTGTACCACCGCCCCCCGGGGGTCCTGCCAGGCTTGGCGTGGTGGTGTCCCCCAGGGGCTGGTTCGTACCTTGGGGAGAGAAGAATAGATGGTGCGAGCCCAGTTCAACAACAGGCTTTGTCCTGAGCTGCTCTCTCAATGGAGCACACGTGGTCCTGTCCAACTTCATTTAGGAGTTCAGGCAGGGTTGGGTCCCCTCCAGGTGGACAGCGGTCCACTTGTTGCCCCTTTTCCCTTGCTTGAAGGGGTTTTGAGGGATGATGATTGCATTCCTCCCACTCCCTCCCCTCCCTGGCAACACCATCCTCATGGGCACAAGCCCAGATGGGAGCTGCTGGGGTGGAAAAGCTTCCAGTACCTAAAGGGGGCCTACAGGAGAGATGGGGAGGCTCTCTTGATCAGGGAAGAGAGACATAGGATGAGAGGTAATGGCTTTAAACTGAGAGAGGGGAAAGTTAGATGAGATATTAGGAAGAAATTCTTTGCTGTGAGGGTGGTGAGACCCTGGCTCAGGTTGCCCAGAGAAGCTGTGGCTGCCCCATCCCTGGAGGGGTTCAAGGCCATGCTGGATGGGGCTTGGAGCAACCTGGTCTGGTGGGAGGTGTCCCTGCCCAGGGCAGGGGGTTGGAACGCGATGGTCTTTAAGGTCCCTTCCAACCCAAACCATTCTGTGACTATGGTCCTATGATTTGTATGCAGAAGGGGTTGGTTTTTTTCTGCCGCACGTGCTGGCATTGAAGCATTGGCTTTGCCTGGTGTTGACTTCAGACAAGCTGGGCAATAACCACTAAAGGTTGTTTTTCCATCTGGGTGTATTCCCTTCTCCTCTCTCCCTTTCCCCTTTCCCCCCCTCCACATGTCTCTATTTGCAATCTAACGAGACAGAGAGGCTCAAAACCTCTGGAAAGCAGCTCTTCAAAGCTCCCTCCTCTGGGGCATCACAAATCTGTGGCCTTTGCTGAAGCCCCATTTCCACACATTTCAGCCCAAGCTGTCAGCAATGCTTTACTTCACCAAACGCTTGTGCCCTTCAGCTGGAAGATTATCAGTGATTTTTGGTATTAAACACAAAGCATTTCATGGTGGTTTTAAATCTTTATAAAGTGAATTAATGTCACTATGCTCTTTACCCCATAATTAAGTTTTTTTCTGCTTTTTTCTTCCCGTGACTCTTTTAAGTGTGTATAAAGTGTGTGTATGTGTGGTTGGATTGGTATTGGGCAGCTGGGGAAATAAAGGGTTTTACAGTCAGAAAGCTGGCAAAGCAATGAATAGTACCTAAAGATTGCGTGGCAGTTATGGAAAGTCAATTTTCAATTCAAAATTATCATCTGCCTTTTTTTTTTTTTAATAGGAAAAACATTAAATTACAGAGATATACTAGTGATTTATTTGTCCGGTCAAAAGAGCTTTGATTTTGGGAAGCAAATGCAGAAAATGCAGTGAAAGTCTCAGCGATCACACAATTACCATCCATCCACAGGATGAAGTGTGCCTGTGCGAAGCGCTCATTAAGTTTGCTGTAATCAGGATCTGATTGGAAGCGGGTCAGGCAAACAAAAGGGGCTAATTTTGGGTAAAGAAATAATTTTCTGAGAGTAATTAGGATGTGTATTCATGGGTAAAGCACTTTGCAAATGTTGGCTGCTGTGTAAACATACTCATAATTGTTATTAATGGAGTAAGGAAATATTTTGACAGACAGCAGTCAAGATGAACTTGGGGTTTTCCCAAAATAAAAGCCATGGGATTTTCTATAGAGGAATATGAATATGGAGCGACCATCTATACATTCAGAGAAGGCAGGTGGCGTTTTAACCAGCTGAAGTGACAGCGATGAGGCTGCAGTTTTCTTCTTGGTCCCACGTACCTTTGCCATCCCAGCAGGACCACGGCAGGCGAAGCCTTGCTCCCCTGTTTCCCTGTGGCTCCAAGGAGGAACAAGGCAAAGGATGTTGGAATGTTGATGGGAAAGACTCCATCCAGCCAAACAGCTCATGGCTGGCCCCAGCCAGTGGCTCTCCTGCCCCTGGAGACACAAGCCACTGGCCCTTGGAGCTTCCCCCTCAGCCCGGATACTGACCACTGTGTTGTCACCCCCTGCCTGCTCCCGCGGGAAAGGGAGCGGGCTTTCGGCATTTGCCAGCACTGACATTTCGAGGAAAGCACGTGCTTTCTTCAGAGCTGGACTATTTTTGGTCAGAAAACTGGAAACCCTCAAAACTTCTGCCCCAAATTTTTTCGCTTCGGATTCCACAGGAGTTTCTTTTTTCCTTTTCATTTCCTCAGGGCCGTCAGTAACTTTCCTTTGTTTTCCGCAGGCTCTGGAGCTACATCTTTTCTTTTTTCTTTTTTTAGTGCAAAATCAATGTTAGCTCCACAAAAAGAAAATTTCTTCTGAACAGGGTGAGTCCAACTCCTGAGCGTAGAGACCTGACTCCTGGAAGATGTGCTGCTAAAAAAGGAAAAGGAATGAGGGAAGCTACAAAGAAACCTCTGCCCAACTGCATCTCTTGAAAGCCAAAGGACCATACGCGTAGGTCTCCTGCTAGAAGGGGTATGAGAGCTGGAATAGTCATTTTGCTGTTTTGGGACCATGATTTTCCTCTTGGGCTGATTTCCCTCTGCTGGCAGCCGGGAGGAGAGCGGGTCCGTGGCCTCGGGTCCTCCCCACCAGCTGCATCACGGTGCACAGCGACTGGTCCTGCTGGTACCAGGGGAAACGGGCAAAGGACGTGCCCCCCCTGCTCCTCCTCCCCACACAGAGGGGAGGCAGGGGGTCCCACACCCCAGAGAGAGATGGGGAAAAAAACCCATAAAATTGTGCAGAAACATCTCAGAGGTTTTGGGGACTCAAACACCACAACATTAAAAAATGTCCAGCCATGTAACACCTTGCTTATGTTTTCAAAAGCTGATACCTGAGTTTGAAACATTAATTTTCATAAGTACAGTTCTGAAAGAGCTCATGGTTTCAAAGGAGGACGGAATTTCCTTATGGTTTGATTTGAAAAATATTCCAAGTCTTGAAGCTGGGCGAAGGAGGGGATTTTTTCATTTTCCTTTTTTCCTTTTCCTTCCCCTTTCTCTTTTCCTCCTCCTTCTCCTCCTTCCCTTTCCCTGTTTCCCCCCCCCTTTTTTTTTTCTTTTTCCTCTTTCCCTTTTCTCTTTCCTTTTTCCTTCTTTCTTTTCACAGAAACAACTTACCTAGTCCACTGAAGACTCCTAAAATGCTTTTCTGATCTAAAACTTCCATCTCGGCTTGAACAGGGAGCCCGTTGCTGGCGATGGGCTGTGTGCCTCAAGGTGGTGTGAGAAGGGTGGGCACAGGAGTAAGTGATGGCAAATTTATGAGGTCCCGCCTTATGAATTTATGGGAAAGGCAATAAAAGTGGTTTTAAGGGTGTATCTGTATGTCTATGCTTCAATCTGTGATAGAGCCACAAAAGCCTCATTTCCTCTGTTAGCACAAGAACCCTCATAACCACAGAGCTGATGGAAAGGCGCTGAGGTCAAAATCACTTTAGAGGGGTTTTTAATGGCCATATAAGCCAACCTGGGATTGTGAGACTCCTACTAGGGCGCCTTAGAGAAGCAGCCTTCTTATCTCCCCGCTGTGGTGATCTGCTGCTAATGTCCAGCTGCCACGAATAAAAAGCCACAAAATATCTAAAATGAAAAATTACCCAGAAGTTCTATGGAGGTGCCTGTTGCCTTCTGATTTTAGGTGGCCAATACCATGTGCTGAACTTTCACACTGGTGGAGTGTAAGCACCTTGGAGTGATCCAGCTGCCTCATCAGGGCTGATCTGGGCAAATCATAGAATCATGGAATAGTTCAGGTTGGAAGGGACCTTAAAGATCATTGAGTTCCAAACTCCTGCCCTGGGCAGGGACACCTCCCACCAGACCAGGTTGCTCAAAGCCCCGTCCAACCTGGCCTTGAACCCCTCCAGTCATGGGGCAGCCACAGCTTCTCTGGGCAACCTGTTCTGGTGTCTCTCTACCCTCACAGCAAAGAATTCATTCCTAATATCTCATCTAAATCTCCCCTCTTTCAGTGTAAAATCGTTACCTCTCGTCCCATCACTTAACTCTCTGTTCCAGAGCCCCTCCCCATCTCTCCTGGAGTCCCTTTAGGGACTGGAAGGGGTTCTAAGGTCTCCCTGAAGCCTTCTCTTCTCCAGGCTGAACCCCCCCAACTCTCTCAACCTGTCCTCACAGCAGAGGGGCTCCAGCCCTCCCAGCATCTCCTGGCCTCCTCTGGACCCATCACAACAGGTCCACATCCTTCTGATGTTGGTGGCCGCAGAGCTGGACACAGCTACTGGCCCCTCAGCTTCAGGCAGCAGCTCGCGTTTGATGGATGAGGAGCACCATCTGAGAACTAATGGTGATTAGAAAGAACATATCCACCTCCAGGCTGAGTCCTTCCAGAAAGCGAGCAAAACGTGGCACAGACAGTAATTAAATACCAGCTTTCCATTGAAGATCGGCCACGTTTTTCACTTCTCCTGGAGGAGCGGTGGCCTTTACTTGGCCTCCTGCCCTGCTATGCTCCATCGGTGCAGCCCCTGCCCCAGCTCCAGCCTGGCAGCGGGAAGGGACCCCTGAGCCAAAGCATCTGTCGTCTTTGTGGGATTTACCCCATGAACCAGAGCTCGGGGACTTGGCTCGGAGCTCGCTCGCATCCTGCCGGGCAGGATTCGCTCTGCAGACCACCCCATTTTTAATATCGGGCTGGGGATTTATCTCAGATCAGAGCAAATCTGGGTCTGGAACCTGCCCTCCTGTGAATTCTCTAAGGTCTCCGTGCTGCCATAGCTTGGCAGAAGGTGCCTGTGAAAGGCTACCCTTGGCTGGCAGAGGGCAAAACGGCCACACCCCGTGATGCAAACCCCTTTTCTTTGTCACACCAGCATGTCTTTTTGCCGGATGGTCCCCTTGGCTCGCTGGCCTTGGCTCCAACCTGCCCGAGAGCAGGGAGCGCCGCGTGGGAGGGTGGTTCCTATTAACCAGCTTTAATAGCTGCTGCTATAAAGGCAGGCTGACAGCTGCTGGAGAAGCCCTCTGCTTTTGCCCCCCCCCCCCCTCCCTCCTTTCCCCTCCGCCGTGGGCTAACTGCTTGCTGCAGGGAGCCAGATTTGTTCTATTAAAAGTATTTTTTCCCCCGGACGGAGGGAAGTTCTCATGCACTCTGCCCTGGCCACCCCTGACCCGCGCTGGCTCCGATGTGAGCAGCCTTTTATTCCTCACAGCCGGGTGATTGGAAGCAGACCTGAGCGGGGGACCTGCCCGAGTTCACCCCCAAAAAGGCATGAGGGTTTTGAGGGCGTTTTGGGGTGGGCAGAGGTGGGTTTGGTCCTGGGGCTGTGCGGGGAGAGCCACCATCCCTGCTCCTCAGGGCACTTTTGGGTGAGCATCGCCGGGCTAACTCGCAGGCTGCATCCTCAGAAAAGCCTTTCCAGCTGCCTGCTAACTCTTGGAACCAGCAGTTTTTCTACAGGTGAATTAAAGCTGAGGTTTTCCCCGAGGCTTTAGGGACAGAAACTTAAAGGGTTTGCAAAAAGGATTCAGCTGTGTGGGTTTTGCTGCTGGTGTCCCCTGGGTGAGAACACTGAATGTCACTGAATTTTTAGAGTTGGAAGGGACCATAGAGATCATCTAGTCCAACTCCCCTGCTGAAGCAGGATTGCCTAGAGCTTGTCAGAGCATGTTACTCAGGACTGCATCCAGGTGGGTCTTGAAAATCTCCAAGGAAGGGGACTCCACACCCTCCCTGGGCAGCCTGTCCCAGGGCTCTGTCACCCTTACTGTGAAGAAGTTTTTTCTCAGATTTGAGTGGAACCTCTTATGTTCCAACTTGTACCCGTTGCCCCTCGTCCTCTCACTGGCAACCACTGAAAAGAGTCTGGCTCCCTCCTCCTTCAACCCACCCTTTAGATACTTATAAGCATTTATAAGGTCTCCCCCCAGCCTTCTCTTCTCCAGACTGAAGTCCCAGCTCTCTCAGCCTTTCTTCATAAGGGAGATGCTCCAATCCTTGAATCATCTTCATTGCCCTACACAACCTGCTGTGGGCTGCACAGATGCCACCTCACTCCTCTCCCACCCTTCAGCCCAGCAGTGAGTCCATCCCCACGTATTGTCACCCATGAGCCTGTCCCTGCATATTGTCACCCATGGGGAAGTGTCACACGCATTCAGGGAGCCCACACCTTCCCCGGGGCTGGGGCAGGATGGTGGCCCCTGGAGAGGAGCATCAGGCTGGGGCTGTCCCTTCTTCCACGGAGCTCACGCGTTACAAGGTGCTTGATGGAAACAATTTTTGTCATGGAAATCCCACCGGGACTTTTTGAAACAGGACTTCAGAAGAAAACACCTGGCTGCCCTGTTTTTAAACAGAAGGATTTGGGAGCAACTATAGCTCTGAGCTTGAGTTAATAAGGAAAAAACTTTGAGAAATTCAGAAACCTCCCATTTAAAACCAGGAAAACAGTGCGTCGAAGCGTCAAAAAAAAAATTGAAATGTGTAAATGCTTTCTGAGACAGCGCTGAGCAGGCCACATCCCAGGTAAGCTAGAGCAGGTACATGCTCGTGTTATGCCAGGGTGGTTCAGGGAGCCCTTGCTGAGCCCCCGTGTCCCCACGTTGGGGCAATGCCAGCGCATCCACCGCACTCCCTGCAGGTCCCGTCACCAGGAGGTGACACTCAAGTGTATAAGCTCTGTCCCCAGAAACACTTTTTTAATGGAGCCAGTGGGCCGTGATTTTAGCTGGAGAAATTTTGGCATAAAAAGTGGGAAATGAAGTGGTTTTCTCAGTGCCGCACGCCCCTGTGACAGCCAGCAGTCACTTTGTTTCCCTGCCTCTTCTCACTGGGAGGCAGAAAGATTTGCCGGTTTCCGAAGCCAAAATACTTTGATGGTAAAACCTCTCATGTTCTCCCATAATTTTGACAGGCTCTGGATTCTGGGAGTTATTTTTTCAGAGCCCCTTACAAAAGGCAGACTCAGTTTCTTCCCAGAGAAAGCTCTTATCAGGGAAACACCCCTGCGATGAATTTCCTGTGCAGGGACATATCCTGAGAAGTGGATTTAATTTTCTCCTTGTTTGCAGCGTCTAATTTAGAAAGAGAAGGAGAATTTTCCATCTGCTGGCATTTAAAGGTGCCTTCACCTGAATGAATCCCTTTTCAGGACTGCCCTCTGGTTCGGATACCTGGTGAGCAAAACCCTCTCCATGTAAAAAGAGTTTATTTGAACTCCTCACGAGGCTTCTTGCATTGATCCTCACTTGGAAGGGCAGT